>CAUYSK010006187.1:0-43717 GCA_963575035.1 Avahi laniger
AGAACCACTGAGGGGCATGCAGAAGGCCAGCAGCCCCAATTTGATCTTCAAAGAGGACATCAACAATATGTGCTATATCGTGTGCTATAGTATGCTGATAGCCTTAGAATAACTTAGAAAACTTTAGGAATTTTCAAAAATGGAAAGAGTGATCTATAAGACACGTGTAGAGACATATTGCAGTGTCTTTCTGGGATCAACTACAGATTCAAGGTTTTAGAGGAGTAAGCAACTATTTCTTGCACTGCTTGCTGAGTTTTCTTGGGCACTGAAATAGATCCACTTCCCCACCAAAATATCCACCACCCTTCTAATAGGGACATCTTCAGATGTTTCCAGGTGAGTAGTTTGAGGAAGAAGTCTACCTTCTTGACAAATTGTCTTTTATTAAATAATAGTGGCTGGGATAACTATTATTATTTAATGGATACTGTTTAGTACATATCCAGTTGACTACTTCTATAATGTTTTAAACTTTCTTTGGATGATTTAAGAAGTAGCTGAATTTGGTTAAAAGAAAATGGAATAGATGTAAAGACAAAAATTCCCTTTTCAGCTTCACTGTATACTAGATGTATAACCTTTGGAAAGTTAATTAATCTCTCTCAGCCTGGATATTCCAGTCTGTAAAGTGAATACAACAGTACCTGCTTCAGAAGCTTGTTTTGAACAATAAAGTAGGTAAAGAACTCTGCAAAGTGCCTGGTATATATTAGGACATAAATAAATACTTTTGTAACAAAGAAAACCTGTTCTGAAATCACAGAAACAATAATCTCGCATTTCAGTTGTAGCACAGGTTCCCATGGATTTAACTGTGATCTGTTTTTTTTTTGGCGAGTGGTGAATTTCATAGAGCCGGTGACTTACTAGGTGAAGCCCCTGAGAGTGGGGGGCTCAAAGAGGCTGTCAGGAAATATATCCACCACAGAAATTTTAGTAGCCTGTACTTTGTCCCAAATCCTATTTAGTCAGGTTTAAAGATGCTGAAACATCAATCTGAATATAAATACATACTTTGTCTTAAAAACCCTGGAGACAAATTAGAAATTATGACCTATAAACGAACCCAGGGCATTTATTCTTCTTCTTGGAAGATTTCCAAGATGCCATTAAAGAGACTTGCATTCACTTATTGGTGGATTTAAGCAGTACCCTCCCCTGACTCACCATGCCAAGGAATAGTGGTGAATAATTGATGTTCATGTTCCAGATGGGCCAGCAAAAAATACTGCAAAAATCACCCAGGGAAGGTGGATATAACAATGTGTATGACCTTATCGCAGATGGTATTTATCTTAGTCTGTTTGGATTGTGTAACAAAATACCACAGACTGGGTGGCTCAAACAATAGAAGTTTATTTCTCATGGTCCTGGAGGCCAGAAGTCCAAGATCAAGATGCCAGCAAGATGTCTTCTGAGGTCTTTCTCTTGGGTTGTAGGTGAATGCTGTCTTGCTGTGTGGTCACATGATCTCTCCTTTGTGTGTCCAAGGAGAGAATGAGCACTGGTGTCTCTTCCTCTTCTTATAGGGACACTTGTAAGTGTCCATTATCATGGTGGCCTCACCTTCATGACCTCATTTAAACCTAATTACCACTAAAGGCACCACTTCCAAATACTGCCACACTGGGAGCCAGGGCTTCAACAGGTGACTCTTGGGAGGACACAAACATTCAGCCTACAACAGCAATTATGAATGTCAAAAGATGTGGGAAAATATGGCCACAAATCTAAAAGACACAAAACTTCTTCAATGTGACTGTTCATCCCTTCACTGCAAGATTAATTGATCATCTTGTTAAGTCATCATTCTTTTCTCCCCAACCTGCCCTAGCAATTTTAAAATCAGTTGCACCTTGTACCCGGAGAATTATTTTATAATTTACCTGATCACTCAACTACCACTTACTCATCACCATTTGACTGACAATATTATCCTGCCTTTTTAGAGAGGGAACATAATATTTGTATTAAATGTTTGCATAAATAAATTTAAATTTTGCTATCTGTTTGAAGTTGAGTTTTGTAGGATTATCCCACATGAAGTCTATAAAAAGGGAAATTGGAAGATAAAAATTTGCCAGCATCTGTTCAACCTTATCCCAGCGACATAAAGACTGTATTTAACCAAGGATTCTGATCAGTGGAGAAGTAACTTTTATTGTAGGGAAGGATCTGGAGAGAGAGCAAGAGGGGCAAAATTTCTCTTTTTATAACAAACTCACTCTAGCAATAATGAATCCATTTCTGCCATGATGGCATTAATCCCTTCATGAAGGCAGAACCATCATAGCCTGATCACCTCTCATCTGGCCCTACCTCCCAACACTGTTGCTTTGGGAATTAAGGTTCCAACATGTGCTTTTTGGGGGACACATTCAAACCATACCACCGAGTCTGGTAAAGGTTCAGGAAATAGTGGTTTGCCCCATACCTATGCTCCACTAGACTCTTCTCTGCCTAGAAAATTCCACAGCAGTAATCAAGAATACATTTCTAGCATGAAGTCCCATAAAACATTTATACTTCTTGCTTTCCCTAGGGCACTTAGCAAAGTGTCTGCCACATAAAGTAATCAGGCCATTTGTCTTTAGGCACCTTCCCATTCTTATGAAGCTGTCCCCAGTGTCTGATGGACCCTGTGGACAAATTACCATGCTAAACTATGAATTTATCTTCTCACAAAGTGTACTTATTAGGAAAAACAGAAAAGAAAAGAAAAGGAAAAAATTTACTTTCCCTGACATTTAATTTAATTACCTGGTTCATTTCTATCTCTTAAATCTTATAACCTACTGGAAATGACTTTTATGCTCTTGCATAATTTTACTATTTTTTTCCTTGAACATACAAGTATTTTCCTAGTTAGTATAAGACATTTGAATTTGTATGCCTTTTTATAATTCAGAAATGTTTAATTTAGGACTTACAACAAGCAGGAATACCTTCTAGGTCAGATTTCGTGATTAGTAGGTACATTTTATGTTTAGTTTGTGAAGAAGGATAGGGCTAGGGGTAGTAGGAGGTAAAAGAGAGTCCAAAGGGAAATAGAGATATATTAATTGGTATTTGGAAATGAAATAAAGTATTTTGTTTGTTCTTTTTAAAAAAAATAATGAATACCATATTAAACTAATTAAGATATTAAGATTAATTATCATTTGATAAATTAGCTTTCTCACTCAAAATATTTCAGGTTCTTGAGCTATCATTTTGTTAAATTCACCAACATCAGTAAGTTATATCCTTTGAGAATTTATATATTAATTTAACAAGTAAAAACAACGAATTGTTGGGATGGTTTAGTTAGCCTGTGTCAATCATCTGCAATAATTCAGAATAAATAATGATCCTCACTGTGGACATGTATGGTCATGGAAGGGGATGCCTACTTAGTCTATTCAATTAGAACACCAGTGCATGAAGTAAGACCTCCATTAGGTCAACCTCATTCAGGTATTATTCCTTTACAACATTTGAAAGGATTTTTTTAAGGTTTTATTTGGCAAGGATAAAACATATGAAAATGGAAACAATCTAGAATTTTTTAACATTTTTCTTATATATAATATGTATGCTTTATAATACATACTTTATCATATATTTGTATAGTACTTAGCTTAGATGCGTATATGTTATATAAATATATAGCACTGGCTGGGCGCGGTGGCTCAAGTCTGTAATCCTAGCACTCTGGGATGCTGAGGCAGGTGGATTGTTTGAGCTCAGGAGTTCGAGACCAGCCTGAGCAAGAGCAAGACCCCGTCTCTACTAAAAAAAAAATAGAAAGAAATGATCTGGACAACTAAAAATATATAGAAAAAAATTAGCCGGGCATGGTGGCGCATGCCTGTAGTCCCAGCTACTCGGGAGGCTGAGGCAGTAGGATAGCTTTGAGCCCAGGAGTTTGAGGTTGCTGTGAGCTAGGCTAATGCCACGGCACTCACTTTAGCCAGGGCAACAGAGTGAGACTCTGTCTCAAAAAAAAAAAAAAAAATATAGCACTTAGGTGTATGGAAATTGTGAAATAAATTTTGTCTTCTATTGCTGTTAGTATTGTTATTATTTTTATTAAAATATCCCTTCCTCAAAGGAACTTCATGCCCTGAGAAATAATCAAGCCAGACTGTCCCACGGCCTTGCTGTAGAACTACCTATTTCATAGGGAACACACATTTGTTCCATTGCCAAGCCCAGGGTCTAAGGTGCTTTATTGGTAGACAGAATAAGTGAGATTAAGGGTGGAAGAAGGAAGGGTGGGAAAGCCTTACAAACTTACAACAACTCCTCATTGTCTGTTTGGTTATCTGAAATTCAACCATGAGCTCTTCAGTCTTTAGGATTGCTTGAGTTTTGTATTTTCAGGTCTTTAAGAATGACCAAAAACTCATTATCAGCCTCTGTCCTGCATTTCCTGTTTGCCTATTTTAATTGTGAATCCTCCATGGCAGACTAGTTTCACCTCAGCAGATATATCTTGACAGTGTCTATGCTACCACCTTAGGAGGCCTGGAAATGCTGTGCTCCTCAGACCACCTGCAAGCGGTTCAGCTGCTCCTGGAGCTTTTACAGATTCTCTCTCTTCAGATCACCATTTTGTTTTCTTTTTTCTTTTTTTGCTAATAGTTATAACTAGATAACTAGGAACCAGTGTCATAGAATACTTGCATGGCACAAAATTAGTACTTTCCCTACTTCTGCTGTGACTGGGTACTTAGTAGTGAATTCCTGTATTGGTCCCCACCAATCAGCTGCCTAGCCCTCTTCACCACCATCAGGACCAATCTCTGATACTCTAGTTTTCAACCCCTTTCCAGTGGGGTGGGGATTGCCATCCAGTTTCCCCAATTTTCTTGTTGAGTCTTGGGCTGAGATCCATATTCTATGACTGGAAATACATCACACTCTTGAGTGGTTCCTGTCTTTGTGGCTTCCTGATCATCGTGTTTCACTAATGAGATCTGACACTCAGTGCTGATTGCTTCTGGAATTTAAAATCTGGGCTGGGTCCTCTCAGACACCATGCTGGACCATCTGACTCTTCTTTGTCTGTCTCTATGCAGACTGGTTCCCCCTAATCCCTATATGAAGTCCTCATCCTGAAGGTCCCAGTCCAGGTGAACCAGGTGGAAAATGGCCAAGGTGAATCTTATGAGCACCCCAGAGCAAGTCCTGTGAGGAGGAGATGGACACAGCATAGGTACCTTTGGAGGAAATGACCATCAAGCATGTCTGAGAACATCGTTGTTTGCGACATTGGTCTGCAGGGCCAGCCCTGGTGACGTCATTATTCAGAACAGGGCAATTTGTATATACAGCATCTCTCCATCTTTCATTTTCAAAAAGGACTTATTTTTATCCCCAAAGTATCTTTCAATTTGCTTATCCTAAGGAGCTTGGCTTCTTTGGCAGTTTTCCTCTGCCTGCATTAGTTGGAAACCTCTCCGAGTAGCTCTCCTTGGCTGCCAACCCTGTTTGGCTGATAGCGTCTCGGAGATGATCTGCTCTGGGAATAAGCAGAGGGATTTCTCAGGAATACCTGAAAGTCTTTTTTGAAAACAAAGCCTTTTGCCAACCACTTATAATTTTCTTTTGAGTGCTCAGCAAAGAAAAACAGCTCATGGAAATCTCCTTCATTGTGTTTGCCTTTCAGGGCCAACAAACGATTTTCTGGTCATTATATAGGGCTGTTTGGGTGGAAGAGTAACTTAGAGCTATTACCATGTCATTAAAGGCTCCTGTCTTTAATATGCAGAGTAGACGTAAGCCTGCAGAAATGTGAGCACAGTGCATTCACATTGCACTGTGAATGATGACAATGTTTTAATTGAGAAGAGCATAGCTGTGCATGAGCCAGAGCCTCTCTGTGGCTCTTGGGAACCATGGCCTCCAGGATGCATCCTGCTAGTCTGTCATCAGGTAAGAGTGTCTCTTGGGCTGCCTGCCAGTTCTTGGATGGCTGAAACACTTGCCTGGGCTCTGGCTGCTCGCCCCACAGGCTGCTGAACAGAGTCGCCCAGAGCGACACACACAGAAAAGTGTTACGTTATTTTGTTGAATTCCATTGTGTGGGCTTAAGGTTGAGTTTAGCCGGGAGAGAAGAAAGTGAGGACCAGAGATGAGAGAACCAACTGACAATCCCAAATGCAAAATGACACATGAGAACATCAAAGGTCTTAAAAAGAAGGGCAGGCGAGGAAGGCTTTGACCTGTGCTGGATTTCTTTTGCTACAGAATCACAGTGAGTCACAGGCTGAGCTGAGGACAGGCAGAGCAAGTTAAAAGGGATTGACACAAGGATATAAGATGTTTCAGTGAACAATCTCTAGTGGGATCTCACAAGGCAGAAGGGTAGGGAATAATTTCCATTTCTACGGAATGAAAGGCAATAACCTTGAGAAACTTTTCACGGAGTGGCTTTCCTCATGCTGGTGTAGCTTAGATGTGAGCCAGACTCTACCAACCTCTTACAAGACAGAGTCAGCTCAAACTGTTATTTCATGCCTTACTGTCCCTGGGTTCTAGTTTTTGTGTGTGCTGTCTTTGATTTTGCCTCATGTGAACTCTGAGATAAAACTCAGCCTTTTCATTGATTTTCTCAAAAATATCCAATCTAGGCCAGGCTCAGTGGCTCATGCCCATATTCCTAGCACACTGGGAGGTCAAGGCAGGAGGATTGCTTGAGTCCAAGAATTTGAGACCAGCCCGAGCAAGAGAAAGATTCTGTCTCTATGAAAAATAGAAAAATGAAAACATCAGCTGGGTATGGTCATGCATGCCTACAGTTCGGCTACTCAGGAGGCTGAGGCAGGAGGATCCCTTGAGCCCAGGAGTTTGAGGTTACAGTGAACCATGATGATGCCACTGCATGGTAGCCCAGGCAACAGTGCAATACACTCTCTCTCTCTCAAAAAAAATCCAATGTAAAGAAACAGAAAAAAATTACAGTTGATTTTATTAAGGATATGCAGGTTATATCCTTAGGAGTCACATCACAGCTAGCCAGGTAAGAAGACAAAGCTAAATTTTTACAGCAGACCTTTTTTTTCAATTTTTTTTTTGTCCTTCACTCCATCCCCTAACTAACAAGAGCAGTTTCTCACTTGCTCTGGATCCCAACGAGCTCTTGGGCTTCTGCTGTTTCCTTTTCCTCCTATTTTTCTTCAACTAACCCCTCCAGACTGCCCTGAGAGAACTTTAAATTTTCCTCCCTCTAGTATGCTCTGAATCCAGATGGCAAACTTCAATACCCAAACCCAGCAATGATCTAACAAAGCAGCAGTAACGATGAATAACCCAAACAAAAGCAAATAAGCAAAAACAAATGGTTGCACCACTATTATTCTTCTTACAAGTATTTGCTCAGTGACTACTATGTGCCAAGCACTGTTCTGGGCAGTAGCCATCTATGGGCCAAAATTTGTACAGCATCTTTATCGTCTTAGCCTGTACCTGGTTTCAAGTAGAATATCTCATTTGATTGTCCCTGGGCCAAGGCTTTTGGTTAGTTCTGACTCCTATACCTTATAGTTCATTCACGGCCCCACAATTTGTTTTTTAAGGACAGAAGATACTAATCTCTGCACAAGTGGAAAAAAGGACTTTTAGGAAGAGAGTCATGAAAACAAAAGTAGAGGAGTATTGAAATAAAGAGTATATTCAGAAAATAGAAAGTATTTCAGATAGTTTGGATGTATGCTGTACAAAGAGGAATTTTAGGCATAAAAATGAAAAGATTGGTTAGTATTTGCAGAGAAATATTAATATTTACATTACTTATCCTCTTATTTGTTGTTAAGTCTTGTATTATATCATGGTTTTTATAAATGCATGAGAATCAATATAGCCTTTATCATTAGACTGAAGGCAGTAGGTCAAGTTCTGTGCCTTAGGATCGTTATTTGAGAGATTTACAAATAGTGGCCTAGTACAAATACCACAAAGAGCAGGAGTGATTTAGAGAGTGAGGTTTACCCTTAAGAATATAGACTCTGGATTTGGACCACTTGCACTTGAATTCTGGCCCCAGCACTTTCTAGCTTGATGACCTTAGGAAAGTTACTCAATACAGGCCTCAGTTTTCTCATTTCCAAAATAGGCACAGTCATAACTTTGTCACTCATTGGTTGTGTGGATTAAATGAGTGATTCATATATTGAGCCCAGAGCCTAGTTGACAGTGTCAATAAATGTTACCTATTTTTTATTACTCTTCGAAGGATAGTACAGATGTTTTTAAATGTTTGAAAGGCTGACACACGAAATAGGATTAAACTTTCTATCTTCATGAGAACCTCTAGTTCAGGACTAAGACTAATGTGTATAAATAAGAGGTAGACTTGTTTGGGATTAGTATGAGAGAATTGTTTAATTGTTTGGAGTTGCATGAATCAGAATAGTTTAGATGATGGTTTACATACCAAGGGAAGTGTTTAAGAAATGACAGGGGACGTTTTAAAGTATATTCATGCTTAGAATGAGAAAAATTAGATAAAATCTTTAGGATACCTTCCAACTATAATAGTCCATTGGTTTAAACTACAAATCTATAAAAATCGAAGCTCTGGGCCATATGCACTGTGTTTGATTTCCTTTTTCCCATCTCTCTTTGTTCCTCTTGACAAGCTCTGTTCCTAACTCCTAACGATCTAGCTTGCATGACATCTTTCTTTATTTAACTATTTATATTTAAATATATACAGTTAAATAAAGACAAAAGATGTATATATATTTTTCAGCAACAGGGTCTCATTTGCCTAGGCTGTACTTGAAGTCCTGGGCTCAAGTAATCTTTATGGCACACCTCCAGAGTAGCTGGGACTATAGGATGTTGGCACCATGCCTGGTGTTTTAACAATATTTATTGAGCACAAACAAATGTGGCAGGTGTTTTTCTAGGTACTGTGATTAGTACTGTGAACAAGACACATCGGTTTCCTGCTGTAATGGAAGTTTAAAAAATTTTAGCAGAGAGAAGTATAAAATAAAAGCACAGTGAAGCAACTTCTATAACTGGATGCATGAAGAAAATAAAACACAATGAAGGGATACTAGCATGCCTAGTATGAGGGAACACTAGGACCTTGGGTGGTGGAGGTGGAGGAGGTGCTTTAGGTACAGTGGTCAGGGAAAGCCTCTCTGAAGAGGTGACATTTTAACTGGCACATCAGTGTTAAAAGGCAGGTGGTCGTGCTGAGGGAAGCGCATTTTAAGTAGAAGAGCTAGCAAAGGCAAAGGCCCTGTGGTAGGAAAGAGCTTGGCATTCTTGGTGTTAGCAATAAAACTGGGTGGCTGGAGAGTGGTAGAAGAGATAAGAAGAGCATGGATCATGTAGGGCCTTGCAAGCCTTGTTTACATTTGCATTTTATTTTAATTGCATTGTAATGGGAAGTCATGAGACAATTTTTTGATATAATTTATGTTTTAAAAACATTATTCTTACTTGTTTATGGACTATAGGCCAGGAGTAGCTAGAGTGGGAGCAGGAAATGTAGTTGTCCAAGTGAGAGATAATAGGGGCTGGGACTATATCAGGTGACTTTCTCCTTCTGCCCATCCTGGAAAGGAATGTCCCCTGGATGGAATGTCCTTTTAAAAATATTTTATAGTGTTTAACAAATAGTACTATTAATGCATCTTTACATTGTATTTTAGTTAGGTACACAGTTACCTTCCTTGTTCTGAGTTTCTTAAGCATAAGGGCAATGTGTTATCCCTCTTCTGTATTCCTTAACCTTTAATGCTGTAGAGAGCACTGTAGCACTAAATTATTAACTTTGTACTTACTCAGTTCCTATTAAATGAATTCATGAAAGTTACTTTTATCTAGATTCAGGGCTTTCTATAGTTATTATAACTGACACAGGTAAATTATGTAACTAATATATGCTAGATTTCAGATGGAATTAAAAACATAGTTCTCCATACTTTACATGTAGAATCAATATAGTGTGTATATAATTAAGGAAAACCTGCTAAAAAGGGAAAGCCTACAATATTTTGTTAGAGATAAAACAAATTGAGAAAGATTTAGGGAAATGAAACCAAGAAACAGTTTCTCTATTAGTTACAACAAAGACTAAAGTAATGTTAACAAGAAACAAGAATATAGTGGCTCAAGTGAGACAGAAGTTTATTTCTCACATAACAACAGGTTGCACATTCGGACTGGTTGGCCTTTCATAGTTCTCGCCCTAACTGAAGGTATTATGTACACATTCAATTTTTTCCTGTGGGAGTAAAAAGCAGAGACTAATTTTTTACCTTTAAATTCACTTTAAGTAGTCCAAATAACAGCAACTGAAGTCCACTACAAGTATAGACTGATAGCTGAAAATCAAAATAGTAGAGTTTTGTTGCTTCATGTTGCTTTGCCATCTCCTAGAGTCTTGTCTTCATCTGCGTGGTTGAAGCTAGGGCATTGTTACACTCATCTTCCAGTCAGTAGGAAAGGGAAAAGAGAAAGTACAGAGCAAGAATTTAATTTTAAATAAGGGACGTGAAAGTTGTGTGTGTTTTGCTCACTTTCCTTTGGTAATTAATTAGTCATATGGCCTCACCTGGTGGTAAGAGAGGCTGAGAAATGTCATTTCTAGCTGGACCGTCATAGCAAAAACTGTACTATTTTGATTTTCAGCTAGCAGTCTGTACTTGCAATGGACTCTAGTTGCTGTTATTTGTACTACTTAAAGTGGAACCTTAACACAGTGCCTTCCAGCTATTAGAGTGCAGTGGAGTCATACACAAGTGCAACTCACCACCTGGGAGCTTAGGCTAGGGGATCAGGCTCACTAATCTCCATTGGCAAGAGGTGAAGACAACAGGTTAGAGGTAACCCAACTTGCTAAAATATCTCTAAGGCAATATAAGACCAGTGCATCTCTTCCCAGCTCTGTCAAGGAACATCCATTTGGGACTTGGAAATAGAACCATAAACCAGTCCTGGCACTCCTAGTTCCTGACCAAGTATCCTGATGAGAAAGAATCAGTGAAAGAACTCAGGAAACATGAAAGATCAGGGAGTAAAGTCATCCCCAAAAGAAATTATTAGATCCTCAACAATGGATACCAATTTAAACAAAATGATTAAAATGATGGAGGAAGAATTCCGTATATGGATTGTAGGAAAATTCAATGGCATTCAAGAGAAAATAGAAACCCAACACAGTAAGCCACAAGAACAATACAGAAAGTTACTGAAAAATTTTCTGAAGAAATTGAAATATTATGAAAGGACCAAACAGAAATACTGGAAATGAGAAAAGCTTTTAAGGAGCTACAAAACACAGAGGAAAAGTCTTAAGAATAGAACGGATTACACAGAGGGAAGGATCACTTAGCTTGAAGATAATGCTTATGTGCGAAAAAAAGTGGATGAAGAAAAAGAACACAGAAGCAAGAGACAAGAACGAAAATACAAGAAATGTGGGATTATGTAAAGAAACCAAATCTAAGAATTAGAGGCAACCCAGAGAGAGGAAGAAAATATTCAAGGGGTAGAAAATCTATTTCTTGGTATACTGAAGGAAAATATGGCGGGCCCGGCCAGAAATCTAGATATCCAGGTACAAGAAGCACACAGAATTCCTGACAGACTCAATAACAAAGGCAAACACCACGTCATGTAGTTATTAGGCTGGCCAAATTAAAAACAAAAAAAGCAATCCTTTGAGCAGTAAGACAAAATAGCAGATAACCTCCAAAGGAAAATCTATCAGAGTAACTGCAGACTTCTCATCTGAAACCATATAAGCCGGAAGGGACTGAGCACCTATCCTCAATCTTCTAAAACAGATTAATGGCCAACCTAGAATTCTTTACCTGGCAAAGCTAAGCTTCATCTATAAGGGAGAAAGAAAGACTTTCCAAGACAAGGAATTACTAATGGAATTTGCAAAGACCAGACCTGCCCTGCAGGTCAGTGCTCAGATCTGCATTATAAATGAAACAGTACAATGGACACCCACCAAAGTAAAATCACTCAAGAGTCAAAGTCCGGAACCTGGATTCCACAATGGCTCGAGAGGTAAAACAAAACAATAAGAATTCATCCAACAACATGAACAGAAATCTGGCCCAAATATCAATTCTCTCAATAAATTGAGAATGGCTTGAATTGTC
Source organism: Avahi laniger (assembly GCA_963575035.1). Taxonomy (NCBI): domain Eukaryota; kingdom Metazoa; phylum Chordata; class Mammalia; order Primates; family Indriidae; genus Avahi; species Avahi laniger. The sequence goes on from CAUYSK010006187.1 coordinate 12,123, forward strand.
CTCTGAAGAAACATAGACTGGCTGAGTGGATAAAAACTCATAAGCCAAGTATCTGCTGTCTCCAGGAAACACATCTAACTTACAAAGATGCTATCAGAGTCAAGATCAAGTATTTGAAAACAAACCTCCAGGCAAATGGGAGCCAAAAGAAAGTGGGGGTAGCTATACTTATTTCAGAGAGCATAAATTTTAAAAGAGCAAAAGTAAAGAAGCACAAAGACGGTCACTACATAATGGTGAAAGGAAAAATCCAACTAGAAGAAGACTTAACAATTCTTAAAATTTATGCACCCAACATAGGAGCACCCAGATACATAAAGCAAATGCTGTTTGATCTAAATAGCATGATAAACAGTTATGCCATAGTAGCTGGGTATTTCAACATCAGTATTGGGAGAACTATGAAACGCTGAGAAAAGAAATTGTAGAAGATATAAACAGGTGGAAAAATCTACCATGCTCATGGATTGAATCAATATTGTTAAAATGTCTATACTACCTAAAGTGATCTACAGAATTAATGCAATCTCTATCAAAATACTACCATCATTTTTTACAGATTTAGGAAAAATAATTCTATGCTTCATCTCAAAACAGAGAAGACCAAAGCAATTTTAAGGAAAAAAAGAACAAATTGGGAGGCATCAGTCGGCCAGATTTCAAACTTTACTACAAGGCTGTAGTAACCAAAACCACATGGTACTGGCACAAGAACAGAGATATAGACCTTTGGAATAGGATGGAGATCCAAGATATAAAACCATCCTCATACTGTCACTGAATCTTTGAAAAAGCACACAAAAGTGTACATTGGGGAAAAGAATCTCTATTCAATAAATGGTGCTGGGAAAACTGGATAACTACATGCAGAAGACTGAACCTGGATCCCCACCTCTCACCTCTGAAGAAAATCAACTCAAAATGGGTAACAGACTTAAACCTAATGTATGAAACCTTAAGAATTGTGGAAGAAAATGTTGGGAAAACTCTTATGAACATTGGCCTACACAAAGAATTTATGAAGAAGACCCCGAAAGCAATCACAGCAGCAACAAATATAAAGAAATGGGACCTGATCAAATTAAAATGCTTCTGTACAGCCAAGAAAACTATCATTAGAGTGAATAGACAACCTAAAGGATGGGAGAAAATATTTGCTTTCTACGCATCTGACATAGGGCTGATAATAAAAATCTATATAGAACTTAAGAAAATCAACGAGAAAAAATCAAATAACCCCATCAATAAATGAGCAAAGGATAGGAATGGAAACTTTTAAAAAGAAGACAGAACAATGGCTAGCAAACATATAAAACATTTTCAACATCTCTAATCATTAGGGAAATGCAAATCAAAACCACTATGAGGTATCACCTAACTCCAGTGAGAATGGCCTTTATTAAAAAGTCCCAAAGCAACAAGTGATGGTGTGGATGTGGAGAGCTGGGAACACTCTTACACTGCTAGTGGGACTGCAAATTATTACAACCCCTGTGGAAAATACTTTGGAGATACTTCAAACAACTGAAAATAGAAATACCATTTGATCCAGCAATCCCACTACTAGGCATCTATCCAAAGGAAAAAAAGACATTCTGTAATGAAGACATCTGTACTCGAATGTTTATGGCAGTACAATTCACAATTGCAAAGATGTGGCCTCAACCCAAGTGCCCACCAATACATGAGTGGATTAATAAAATGTCGTATATGTATACCATGGAATACTATTCAACTACAAAAAACAATAGTGATATAGCACCTCTTATATTATCCTGGATACAGCTTGAGGCCAACCTTCGAAGTAAGGTATCGCAAAAATGGAAAACTAAGCACCACATGTACTCACCATCAAATTGGTACTAACTGATCAACACTAAAGTGCTCACACAGTAGTAATATTAATAGGATGCCGGTTGGGTGGGATGGGTGAGGGTGGGTAAACTCACAACTAATGGAGACAAAGTGCACTGTATGTGGGAAGGGTATGCCTCTATCCCTGGCTTGGGCGAGGCAAAGGCATTACATGTAACCAATATATTCGTACTGCTATAATATTCTGAAATAAAAAAAAATTAGATTTTTTTTCACTGTGTTCTGTCTGGGATCCTCCAACATCCTAGTTGATTTTCTATTTTTTAATTTTTATTTTTTTCAGAAAAAGTCTTGTTTTGTCTTCCAGGCTGGAGTGCAGTGGCATGATCATAGCTCACTGCGATCTCAAATTCCTGGGCTCAAGCGATCCTCCTGCCTCAGCCTCCCAAAGTGCTTAGGTTAGAGATGTGAGCCACTGTGCCCAGCCCATAGTTGATTTTTTAAAACTTGCCTACATTAAAATTCAGACTTTGTAATATACAGTTTTATGGGTTTTAGATGTGCATAGCTATGTATCCACTACCCAAGGTGATAGAACAGTCTAAAATTCTCTTGTGTATCATTTTGTTGTTAACCATTTCCCTCTTCCCGAACCCGCGGTAACCACTGTTCTGTTTTCTGTCTCTATAGTTTTGCCTTATCCGTCATGTCATAGAAATGAAATCATACGATATACAGTCTTTTGGGTCTGCCTTCTTTTGCTTAGCAAAATGTATATATAATCTATTCGCATTCTTGCCTGTATCAGTAGCTTGTTCCTTTTTATTGATAAATAATATTCCATTGTATGGATTCACCTGTTGAAGTAAATCTTGGTTGCTTTCAAGTTTCAACAATTACAAATAAAGCTGCCAAAACATTTTATATAGACCTTTTGCATATAGTATTGTCTGTTAGGTGACCATTAATCTACTTTCTGTCTCTATAGAATTGCCTATTCTGGATCTTTCATATAAATGAAATTATGTAATGCCTGGCCTTTTGTGTCTAGCTTCTTTCACTTACCATTATGTTTTCATGGTTCATCCATATCGTAGCACGTATTAGTACTTCATTCCTTTTTATGGCTGAACAATATTCTATTATGTATACCACATTTTGTGTATCCATTTATCAGGTAATGAACATTTGGGCTGTTTCCAGTATTTGGCTATTATGAATAATGCTGCTATGAACATTCATGTATAAGTTTTTGTGTGAACATATGTTTTCAGTTCTCTTGAGTATATACCTAGGAGTGGGATTGCTGGTGTCATAATAAATCTATAAGAAACTGCCAAACTGTTTTCCAAATTGTCATTTTGTGCAAACTGTTTTTATATTCTACCCTAGGTCCACAAAATGCAGCAATAGCTCTCATTAGCCAGAATGATTGTGAAATACACATATTTGTTTAGTGCTGACTATGTGCTGGGTACTGTGGTAAATAGTTGATTTACAGTTTTGTTCCTTACATTAATCCTATGAGGTAGGTACTCTTATTTTCCCTATTTTACACATAAGGAAACTAAAGAAACTAAAGCAAGGAAGCTTAAGCAAGTTTTTCGAAGTCATAAGCTTGTAAATGGTAAGCTGGGCTTTAGAATCCAGGTAATCTGGCTCCAGAGTCCATTTTCTTATCTTATTTTCTCACTGTGTCTAGGCAGTGAATGTGTGAAGACCTAGCATGGGTGCTGGAACACAGTAGGTGCTCTAACATGTTGGGAGGTTTCAGACTTGCTCTTTCTCTTCCCTTTCAGTGTGAGTTCTGATGATTGATTCTCTCCACTCCCTTCCTTCCTCCCTAAGGAGGAAGGTAAGTCTCAGGTGGAGCAGCTGATCACCAGCAGGTGGCAACAGAGAACTGTCCAGATGGGAGCTAAGAGCTCTTTGTAACAGTATGATGAGTTAGATAATCTGTAAAAAAGAAAATGGATGTAGAACTCAGGGAACTCTGCCTCATTTCTGAATAACTAAGTGCACAGGAAAGGAATTAAATCCTTAGGGTTTAATTGATGCTGAAATGCCTTGGGAACATTTGTTGACTTCGGTGCAATATTGAAAAGAACTGGTGATAGTGGATGTCCTTGTTGTGTTTGTAAACTCTGGGGCAAAGAGTTCATTATTAGATGATAACAGGGGAGATTTTTCATAGACATCCTTTTTTCAGAATAAGGGAGTCCTTTTCTAGTTTTGTGGCAGTTTGTCTCAAGAAGGGTCCTAAATTTTATCAAATGCTTCTTCTATATCTATTGAGAAAATCATATGATGTTTCTCTTTTATTTTGTTAATGTGGTGCATTACATTGGTTTTTGGATGTAAAATCAATCTTCCATTCCTGGAATAAACACTGTTTTGTCATTATTGTCATGTTTAATTATCATGTCAGTGATAATTTTGATTTGTTTTTTTAGTTTGGGATTACTGCATGTATATTTATGAGATGTAGTTGCTTGTATTTTGTTTTCCTGGTAATTTTTTTATACATTTTAGTGAAATTGTGCTAGCATTAGTAGATGAGTTGGGAAATGATCCTTCTTTCTTTTTTCTCTGAAAAAGTTTTTGTTTAATTATATTTCTTCCTTCTTGAAGTTTCCTTTGTGGGAAGGATTTAAATTACATATATAAGTTTTTTTAAATCAAGTATAGAACTATCCAGATTTTCAATTCCTCTTGTATAAAGTTGTCTTTTTCAAGAAATTTGTCCATTTTATCAAAGTTGTCAAAATTATTAGCATGTAATATTCATAATATCCTCTTATTATCTTTTAATAGCTATGGGATCTCTAGTGGTTTCCCCCTTTTTTATTGCCGATATTGGTAATTTGTGTGTTTTCTCTTTTTACCTCGCTGAGTCTTGCTAGGGGCTTGTGAATAGTATTAATTTTCTCAAGAATCCAACTTTTGGCTTTATTCATTTTTTTCTTTATTTCATTAATTTCTACTCTTTATTATTTTCTTTTTTCTCCTTTCTTTGGATTTAATTTGTGTTCTTTTTTTTAGCTTTTTAGATGGAAGCTGAAGTACTTGGTTTTCAATGTTTCATTGTTTCTAATGTATATTTGAAGCTATAATTTTACTATAATCATTTTTAATTGCAACCCCCAAATTTGGTACGATTTTCTATTTTCATTATGATTGCTTTTCCCTCTCACTCTCCTCCTCTTCCTCCTGCTTTGCCTCCTCCTCCTCCTTGTTCTTCTTCTTAAAAACAGGGTCTTCCTTTGTCACCCAGAAGTGATCAGGCAATGGTGCCATCGTAGATAACTCACTGCAGCCTCAAACTCCTAGGCTCAAGTGATCCTCCTGCCTCAGCCTCTTGAGTAGCTGGGACTTTAGGTGTGTCCCACCACGCCCAGCTGAATGCTTCTTTGGTACATGGGTTATATGGATGTATACTGCTTAATTTCCAAATATTTGTGTATTTCCTAATTTTTTCTGTTATTAATTTATAATTTGTTTTCACTGTGGTCAGAGAAATACTCTCAATGATTCCAATTCTTTGAAATTTATTTAGTATTGCTTTATGATTAACATATGGTATATTTTGGTAAATGTTCCATGTGTCCTTGAAAAATTGCATATTTTGCAGTTGTCGAATGTAGCACTGTATATAGGTCAATTAGGTCAAGTTGCTTAATTGTGTTGTTAAAAGCTCATATACACTGCATTTTTTTTACTGCTTTTTTTGTTGACTACTGAGATATGTTAAATTCCCCAGGTATGTGAATTTGCCTTGTTCTCCTTTTAGTTCTTTATTTCTGCTGTATATATTCTGAAGCTATGCAATAAGGTGTACTAAAAATTTAGGATTTTTTTCTCCCTATTGAATTGACCCATTTTAAGATCTTGAAATGTTCTTTATCAGTAGTAATATTTTTTGTCTTAAAGTCTGCTTATCTGATATTATATAACCATACTATATGTATTATACTAGTGTTTTTATAGCAATGTCTTTTCCCATTCATTTACTTTCATGTTTATAAACAGCATATAGTTATGGATTATTTTTTTAGAAGGTCTGATTATCTTTAATTGTTTAGTCCATTTACATTTAATTTAATTTCTGATAGAATTGAGTTTGTCTTCTACTTTCTGTTTAGTTTGTCTTTGTCCTATCTGGTTTTTGTTTTTATTCCTTTTTTCTTTTTTTTTTGTTTTGTTTTGTTTTTTGTTCCTTCTTTGCTCTCCTTTGTGTTTTTTATTCCTTTTTCTTTTTTTTGTTTTGTTTTGTTTTTTGTTCCTTCTTTGCTCTCCTTTCAACCTTTCTTTCTTTTTACTTTCCTTTGATTGTGATAGTAATTTTGTCTAAACTTATCGAACTATACACTTAAAACAAATGCATTTAATTTTATATACATTATACATCAATAAAGTTGATTTTTTAATGAAAGCTAATAAAAATTAAATAGGATATAGAAAAGAAAGAAAAATTTTCTTTCATATTATTAATTTAAAATTTATTCCTTTTCATTTTCTGTTGCTCTTTATATTTTATCCATGGTGTTTATTCACTAATGTGTTACTTTTAGTTTAGTCTCCATTTCTAAAATATTTTTTCTTTTATTTTCAATACTTTCCTCGGTTTTGTAAGCTCCATTTTTACACCTTCCTGTTCTCTTTTCTTTTCTCTGATAATATTATTTCTGAGTTATTTTGATCCTAATTTAAGTTGTTCTTTTGTAAATTCTATTATTTTTAAAATTTCTTTTAGTCTGCTTGTTTAAAATATTAGCATATTATTTCCCTTATTTTGTTGGCATGTCTTTCTGGCTTGTTTTCATTGCTTGAAAGAATATTATTCTAATAATAATTTTGAGTGGGTTTAACTAATTTTCTTTCCTGTTTCTTATATTTAGTAAGATGAGTTTTCTAATACTAGACAGAAAGACACTAGTGTAGCTTTCCTAGTTTCAAGGTTCTTCAGCACCCTCATCTATAGTTTATTTGAAGGGTTAAAAATAATACTGTGCTTTCTGATATGGGCTGGCTCTTCTCCCCCTTTTTTTCCTTTGCTGCTATTGTTCCTGCTAAATACAGGGGCTTTGTTGTAGAGGTGATATTTGGACCCAAAATCCAGATCACTCCAGCATTCTCTGACTTAATGTGGTCCCTTTACACTCACCTGCAAATTGTAGTCTCCAAAGTTCCTCCCAGTTTCGACTGATATTCTCTGGGAGAATGTACATGCAATGCATATAAAGACAAAGGATTTCTAGTAATATCCAAATCATATATAATCAGTAAAGAAAACTGCCTAATAGAATAATGTGCAAAGGTTCCAAACAGACAATCTATAGAGGAGGAAACCTTAATGTCAAATAAACATACGAAAAGGTGCTTCATCTCACCTACCATTGGAAATGCTTCATCTCACCCATAATTGAAAACATATCAAAAGGTGCTTCATCTTACTCATAATTGGAAACAGTTTAATTTGATTCAACACTAAAAAGATCACAACAATCTAATATAATAATTACAACAACAACAACAACAAAAGAATAAAATCTTGGCTTCTGTTAAAGATATTCCGAAGAAAGAAAGAAAGCCAGAAAAAAAAATCTGATGACAGGAGAAAATTGCATCTCTAGTGGTCTCTGGGCCTTTGCTTGCACTATTTCCGCATCCCAGAATATTCTTTATCCACATTTTTATCTAGCTAATTCCTAATCATCCTTCAGGTCTTATTTTAACCATCATCTCTTTCAGGATATATTATCTGGCTCCTGTAGACTAAGAGAGATAGCCCTACTATCTTAGAAGATACATATAAGATGAGTGTCTTTGGCACTTTCCCTACCATAGCATTTTCCAAATATTGCTGTGATAGTCAGTTTATACGTCACCTTGGCTAGGCTGTAGTACTCAGTTACTTAATCAAGCACTAGTCCAGGTATTTCTGTGAAGATATTTTGTAGCTGTGATTAACATCTATAATCAGTTGATTTTGTGTAAAGGAGATTCTCCTCCATATTCTGTGTGGGCCTGGTCCTAGTACAATCATTCCTTGGTATTCATGGGGGATTAGTTCCTGGACCTCCCATGAATACCAAAATCTGTGGATGCTCAAGTCCCTGACATGAAATGGCGTAGTATTTGCATATAGCCTATACATAGACTCCTGTATACTTTAAATCATCTCTACTTGCTTATAATACCTAATACAATGTAAATGCTATGTAAATGGTTGTTATACTTTACTGTTTAGGAGGTAATGATAAGAAAAATGCTTGTACATGTTCAGCATAGACACAATTTTTTTTCCGAATCTTTTTAATTTGCAGTTGGTTGGACTCACACATGTGGAACCCAAGGGCTGACTGTAGTTGAAAGGCCTTAAAAGCAGAACTAAAGTTTCCCTGAGGAAGAAGAAATTTCACCTGTGAGCTGTCGTGCCAGCTCTTGACTGAGGGTTTGTAGCCTTCTTTTTCTGATGGCCTGCTCTGTGGATTTTGGACTTGCCTAGACAGTGTTCACAATCCTGTAAATCAATTTCTTTCAGTAAATTTCATTATATCCATATATCTACATATACATACACACATATATTTTACATATGCACATAAACACATATACACGTGTGTGTGTGTGTCCTGTTGATTCTGCTTCTCTGGTAGAATCCTGCCTGATACAATTACTATACCAGATAAAATTATCTTTTTTCACATTAGACTGTAAACACCATTGAAGCAGAAATGCTATCTTGTTCACCTTGGTATTTCTAGTGTCTAGAATATAGGATGTGTTCAAACTATTGATGAATGAACAAATGAATTTCCTACTGAAATAGAAGAATATGAGAGTATGAAAATCCTCAATACAGCTGTGGGGAACTCTGCTTAGTGCACTATAGGATTTAAGAAGGAAAGAGCTAAGAGCCTTCTAGATGCTTCTAGTAAGTTTCGAGGAATGCCAAATAGTAACAATTTATTTCTTGGGGAAATCACCCTTTTGATAAGTCACTGGAGTATCTATTGTTTTCAAAGTTGTCACGAACATTGAAAAAAATAAACTAATTCTAGGAATTTGTAATTTCTGTACTGAAAAGGAAGTTTGAACAAAATACTATTTGTGCTGTTTGGTGATAATAAACTTTGATACTTAAAAGAAATGTAAATTTCATTGTATCCAGTGGCTCATAATTGCATATTCTAGGAGTTTGATTCCATTTTTAAATTTCAATGAAAACATGAAAATAGAGTTTCAACTAATTCAGCACAAAAGATAGTATAATAATCTAATATGATATTTGCAAAAGAATGACTCAGAATCTTGGCTTTTATTAAGGAACAGACATTACCTTGTGGGTATGCCAAAAAAAGCCAGAAAAGAAATCTGATGACAAGAGAGAATGACATCAAAACTTTAAAAATGCTAAAGATTGAACTTAAAAAATCTTTCCCAAATTGTACCCTAAGCCTATGTGTTCCAAAAGAAGTCTGAAGGCTTATCATACCTGTATCATCTGGGGATTGATAAAGACATGTACATATTCCCAGGCCCCATCCTAATGTAACTGAACCTGAATCACCAGGGGTCAGGTCTGAGTATCGAATATTTGCAATGCTCCCCAGATGATTCCGATGCGTAGCCAGTTTTGGGAAGTAGCGCTAAACTATGAGTCCTTACATCACATCCTTCCTTTCCTTCATCTCTTTGGTCAAGGTCAGCTGTCTGCAGGAAGCTGTCTGTGATTTCTTTTACCTATTAACAAAATTTCTTCGTTTCTTTTGTTTACTAACTCCCTTAATATGTATTTCATCAGAGTACATTGGTTTATAGAACCATGAAATTGAGTTTGGGAAAAATTGGAGAAGAAGCAACACAGTATTTTGTTTCTCCCCACGTTGGATCTTTGGATCCCACTTTGTTACATTAGTTCAAGCATTGTCTCACACAGAACAAACATGAATATTCAAATGCAAATCTGTATGTAATCCATATTGCTGGCAAGATCAATCCTAGGATGCAGTTTTCTGGGATGATATCACAGCCCACTTGGATTGAGCCACAGCTAAGGATTTTTGTACTGATAAGCTTGACATAACAAAACTCTTGACCCAATGCTTTAGAAAAAGGTTTAATTAACAGGAAGCACCCTAGGCTTAGAACAAAGATCTAGTCCCCAAGATCCAAAGTTCAGATCCCAGTTGCATCATGAATGTGATTTAGAAAGGTTGATCCACTTTCCACATCTACATTTTCTCATCAGTAAAATGAAGATACAATATCTCATATAGAAATAACAATAGCTAATAGTCATTAAGTGCTATGCTAAATGGAAGACAAGTGGGAAAACAAAATGAAATAAATGTTGCTGATCATGTAATTACCACAGCTTTTAGCATCTTAGGGACTAGCCTGATTATTGCATTTCCGGAAAAAAAAAAGTATGGCTCTAGCAAATTTTTTTTTTTTCAGAATAACATCAAAGGAAAAAAATTAAATGTGGATATCCTTGTTTCAAAAATCAATAATATTAATATAGTAAGAACTGTCTATCTGGAATTGAAGAAAGTATCTTTTGGCTGTGGCAGATTGTATTTTCCAGAAGACACTGCGATAACATTTCCCATTCCATGTTTTTTGAGAAATTTGACACATTTCCATTGAGAGATGGAGTTTACATCTTCTCCTCTTAATCCTGGATGGACATTTATGATTAGCTCAATTAATATGCTGTGAGGCTTCTGAGGCTAGGTCATAAAAGGCAGTACAGATGTTGTTTACTCTATCTTTCAGAATTCTTGCCCTTGGAATCCAAGTATCATTCTATCTAGCCCAGGCCACATGGAGAGACCCATGTAGACAGAAACCAAGGTTTCTAGCCCTCAGTGCCAGACGACCTCCTAACCAACAGCCAGCCCCACCCAGATGAGTAAGCCATTTTGGAAATGAGTTTTCTAGCCCTCAGCCAAGCTACCCTCCCAGCTGATGCAGCATGGAGCAGGTGCAAGCCTTCCTTGCCAAACCCTGCCCAAATTGCAGATTTCTGAGCTAAATGAGTGATTGCTTTTGTTTTATACCACTAGGTTGTGAAGTGGTATGTTATGTAGTAATAGATTGCCAGAATGTTGCCTCCGCATTTCTTTACCCCATTGGGGTGTTAGGATGGAGTAACTGGGCATCCAATTCAATGGGAGAATGTTATTCAGATCAGTGCTAGGATTCCTGCTGGAAATATATAGTGGGTATCTTAGTCTGTTTTTGCTGCTATAACAAAATATCACAGACTGAGTAATTTATAAACAATAGACATTTATTTCTCATAGTTCTGAAGGTTGGAAAGTTCATGATCAAGGCACCAGCAGGTTTGTACGGGCTGCTCTATGCTTCCAAGATGGTACTTTGTTGCTGTATCCTCCAGATGGGACAAGCACTGTGTCCTCACATGAAAGCGACAAGAGGGGTGAACTCACCACCTAAAGCTCTTTTATAAGGTGATGATCCACTCATGAGAGCAGAGCCATCATGGCCTAATCACCTCCTAAAAGCCCCGTTCCTTAATACTTGCATTGGGAATTAAGTTTCAACACGCATTTTGGAAGAGACACAACATTTAAACCATGGCAGTGGATATATTTGCTTAAGTTTGAAAAACATGTATGCTGATGGATGTTCATTACAGTACCATTTTTAATAGTAAAAAAGAAAAAAGAAAGAAGAGAAATAAGAAGGAAGGAGGAAAGAAGTGAAAAAGGAGGCAACCAAGTGATTACTAATAGGTAAAAAACAAAAAGAATGATACATGAATATATGGAATGCCATATATGGACTGAAAAGAAGATCAAGATCTAAATGTGATCTACATTTTAAGGGAAAAATGCAAAACAGTGTGTATAGGATGACCCCATTTGTGTGAAAATATATAACAGATACTCCATTTGTATAGCTGTATAAGGAGAGAGATTTCTGGATGGAAGATGCAAGAAACTTAACACTGGCACCTCTGGAGCATGGGACTGTGGAATTGGGTTAGAAAATAAGAACTTGTATTCCCTTTTCTACATTCTCCATATTTTTAAATTTCTTAATTTGAGCATGGGTTTTATAATAAAAATGCTTTTCAAATGCATCAAAATAGTACAGACTAACTATAAAGTATCAGAACTGCTCTTTGAGTTTTCTTTAAAAAGTATTTCTTACCTAAGGGGCATTTGTGCCTCTTAGATATGCATTTATCCTCCCTGCATAATCATAGTTGCTCATGACAGCTATCACACACGGAGCCACGGACTCCAAAGTGTTTCACTAGAGGCAGCCATGGATTTCATCTGGAAAAGGTAAGAGATCTGACCAAGGTCAGTTCTACTATAAATGCCTGAAAAAGCATAAATAAAAGAATAAAACAGCTTTAGCCTTTAAATTTCCCACAATAATGCTAAGGGTTCCCATAGACAACATGATTACTTACCTCAATTTTCAACTTACCTAGGAAATAAAATACATTAGCACTGTAACTAAGACAACTGTATATGTTAATAAAGGGGAACAGTGTTAGGTAAGACCCCACAGTCATTTACTTTACTCAGCAATTCAGGATTCTCATACCAGTTCACTGGTATATTGCTTGGGCTAAGGGTAAAATTACTCTGATTTTCTAAACACATGTCAGCTAAGGATTAGGTTTGGTGACCAGGGAACAGGTAGATGGTGGAAAAAAACAGTAATAGAGAATGAAATTTGCCTCATAGTATCCTAATAGAGGTAATCAAGTTAAACTGAGGTCATTAGGTTGAGCCCTTGTCCAGTATGATTGATTCATGTCCTGATCAAAGGGGAAGTGTGGACACAGACGTGCACAGAGAGAAGACAATGTGAAGAGACACAGAGAAAATGCCATGTGAAGACAGAGCATTGTAGTGATGCATCTATAGACCAAGGGATGCCAAAGATGCTGGCAAATCAGGTGAATCTAAGAAGAGGAAAGGAAGGATTCCCCTACAGATTTCAGAGGGAGCATGACTTTGCAACACTGTGGTCTCTGACTGCCGGGCCACAGAACTGTGAGACAATGTATTTCTGCTGCTTCAAGCCACTTGGTTTGTGGTACTTTGTTTTAGCAGCCCTAGGCACTGATACAGGGAATTAAGAAGGCTCTGTTTGGGCTCTGGGCTGCCCATTCCTATTTCAAATATAGTATCTCTGATTTTATGCTTCTGCTTAATGTTTTGCTTCAAAAGCCGGGTTTCATTGGTAAAAAGAAAATGAAAACAACAGATACAGAGTTTCGAGAGTGTGTTAGTTGGATGCTTTCAGTTGCAAATAATCGAAAGCCTAGGTCAAATGGCTTAAATAGCTAAGATTTATGGTTCCTGTAAGTACAAAAGTCTGGAGGCGATGTGAAGTTCCTGTGTGATTTGATAGAGGATTTGATCAAGGTTCTGACTCCATTTCTCTGCAGTTTTCTATAGATTTCTCATTTATTGGTTTCCCCCTTGGTCAGGCTCTTGCTATGGTAGCCAAGTGCCTGCCATAGTTCCAAGCTTCACTTCACAGTGCACTATCCAGAGTGAGGAAAAACAGCTTTGACCTGTTATTCCCAGCCAAGGCCTTGATGTTTTCACTGATTGGGCTGCTCCTGACCCAATCTCTGCATGCACTGATCAGGTTAGGCCTGGGTTATGGACCAACTGTGGCAGGAGGGAAGGATTTGCCTTAATTGGCTTAGTGTACTGTTTTCGTTAGCTTTACCTACATAACAGAACATCTCAAAATTTAGTGACTCAAGCCACCACAAGTTATTTGCTCATGATTGTGTGGGTGACTATAACGTGATGTTGGCTGGGCTTGCTCATGCATTTAGGCTGACTTGGCAAGTCAGCAAGAGGCTGGCTGGTCCCAGATGGTGTCAACCACATATCTGCTGTTGGTCTGGGATGCTTTTGGTTCTCTTCTCTGTATTTTTTCCAGCAAGCCAGCTTGGGTTTGTTCACATGAGCAGGCATTTCATAAGGGTGAGAACAGAAGCTGTAAGGCCTGTTGACATCAAAACTTGAGACTTATGTGACATGATTTCTGCCACATTATATATTGGTCAAAGCAAGTCCCCATATCTTGATGGAAAGAGCTATAACAATTTGTGATTATTTAAAATCCATCATACTTACTCTTATAACTGGAGGAGGGGCTCAACGATTTCACCCAAACCACATAGCTCCTTAACAGGATGGACATTATGGAGAATGCTGGCTAGAGGCTAGAGAGGAGGCTGAAATCAGGTTGTGGCAATAATATCTCAATAAAGCTGGGAAAAATGGGGGAAAAATAAGAAATTAGGTTGTAGGGGGTTTCGATGACAGCCTCAGTACACTTGATTCTCTGGGCTCATGATCCTTACCCCTTTTTCTATGACAACATTGTTGATGAATATGACGTAGCCCAATTAGTAAACACAATTTAAAAGTGATTCACCATGGCTGTAATTCTCAACATGTAGCGTGGGGGTGAGGAATTCTTCCTACAGGGGCTGCATAAAACCCTCCAACCACTTGGGGGTTGGATCTGCCTTGTTTGCAACATAGTGCTAGGCAATGGGGAGCTACTGATGTTTTCTTCCTAAGTTCAAAGGAGATTTTCTGCTTGGAGATTCAGTCTTAAGGTGCTCCTGTGACAGCTACAGCTCTGAGTTAAACTCATACATGCCTGCCTTCATTTCCCCTGGTGTGCACATAATGCTGCTGGTTTAGGATTTTCTTGATTCCAGCAGCACACATTTCCATAAGCAACATTTCTTCCTGAAGGCCAAGTCCTTGGGACCCAGTCCACTCTTAGGTACTCACATACTATTCTCATTGCCATGGCTTTATCTTGATTTCTGGCTTTGACAAGGACAGCCCCACTCCATGCAATGTATTTTTGGACCTCAATCAGGTGAATGGCCATAGTCCAATTCTCTTTCTTCTCAGAAGTCTCCTCCATATTTCCTCCACCTGACATAGACTCCAATGCTCAAATGAACATGAACGTGAACATATTGGGTAAGGGAATGGTGATATATCTGTGGCATTTGAGCTACAGATACAGTGTCCTTCCTTGTGTATATAATCACCCCTTCTGCTGGGCTATACACAACTTGTAAAAGAAACATGGGCTTCACTTTGTTTATAGTGAACATAAATAAATATATTTATTAAATAAGTAAATTAAGAACAGATAAATAAATAACACTGCATGGCATCTCTCTAGATGGAAAAGCTTAGTGACATGGAAAATGTTCCCTGGTGGACAAATCCTTTCCTCTGTACTCAGGGTCCCGGATCCCAGGAAGGCACCAGTACAAGTGGCTATTGGGCACCCTAATCTCCTATCCTCCCCATACACTGGTGGAGGGTACTTGAGCCAAGAGGAAGAGTTTAGAACAGTGAGAATCTCTCCCTTAAAGTGAGTAGGAATAAGGCTCTGAAGAATCCTTTGGCACTCTGGGACAGAGCAAGGGTGAGGGTATGGGGCGTGGGGTGGAGGCATGGTGAGGAAGAAGAGGGTTGGAGGGTGAGCAGGGAAGAGGGAGACCCTCCATTGCTTCTCCTGGGGCCCTTCCTAATTGAAAATCTCACCATGGAGCCTGCAGCCTTGTTTCTGCCAGCCCCATGAGGAGTGGCTAGTTTACAAGAAGGACTTGAAGCCTTAAGTGTCTCTGACTTAATTCGGTGGCTGCTGCTCCATTTGGATAGCTCACTTCTGCTCCCACATGCCATTAGAGGCAGCCCTTGCTCACCTCCATTTGGCTAACGGGATGGGCACTGCAGGAAACGGAGGTTATTTACAGTAAATTATTCAATTAGAACCACGAGCAAGGGCAGCTTCTGTCATTGCCTGACAGGCCAATTCCAGGGCTGCTGAAGATCACCAGATTGTTTAATCTACAGAGTCCATTAGGGCTGTCAACAAGGGTGGTGTGACAAGCATTTGAGGAGTGTGGCTTGACAGCAGCTTCAACAGCAGCCCTAGGATCCAGAGAAAGTACCTGGAAAGGGGGTGATGGAGGATAAGGAGGGAGGAGTGGAGCAAGGCAGCTCTGGCTAGACTTCATGCCTGCTCCTCTGGGACTTCTAACCTTTTGATTCTTACCCTTGAATACACATTGGAGTCTCCCAGGAGCTTTACAAAATGCTGATACCTGGGTTCTACTCCCTCCCCCAGATTCTGATTGAGTGGGTCTGGCTTGTGGCTTCGGAATTACAGTTAGAAAGCTTCTCAGGTGAGGAGGCTAAAAGGGGATGGGGAGATTTTGTCATTTCATAGTGGAAAGCTGGAAGGACCCCTACAGAACATAGCTTCTCAAGGTGAAGAAACAGACCAAGAGAGAAAGGTCACCTGGGTTAGTGACAAAGAGAGGACCAGAACCTCTTCTGTTCCCAGGGTGATTAATTTTCTCATTTACCACTCTTCTTTCGCTTACTAGTATGTGGCCTTTATCAAGTCTCAGTTTTCTCACCTGTAAAATGGACATTATCGCCTATTCTTTATCCATTCATCCACTGTTGGACACGTAGGTTGATTCCACATCTTAGCTATTGTAAATAGGCAATAAACATGAGAGTGCAGATATCAATTTTAGGTCATTAAATGTGAAATGTCCAATTTCAAATCAAAAGTTTAGTTTATTATATCTCAAACAGGAAGTAGTACAATTTATCAAAGTATGCACCTAAACTACTGACGCAGTTTTGCCATCTTAATGGTAGCTTGTTTATGCCAGCAGCAAAGAAGCCTGGAGATCATGAGGCAATGAAATTGCGAAAGGCATTTTCCACAGCTTGTTGAGAATTGAATATTTTTCTTTTCTTGAAGTCGTCCAAAGCCTGAAAGAAGTGGTAGTCAGTTGGTGCAAGTTCTGGTGAATATGGTGGATGACAGAGAGTTTCCAAGTCCAGCCTCTGTAGTTCGAGCAGTGTTATTTGTGTGACATGTGATCAAGCGTTGTCTTGCAAGAGAATTGGCTTGTCTCTGTTGACCAATCCTAGCTGCTTAATCACAAGCATCCTCATCATTTCATCCAATTGGTTGCAGTACACATCTCCTGTAATCAACTGACCAGGTTTCATGAAGCTATAGCAGATAATGCCAGCAGTGAACCACCAAACAGACACCATTAGATTTTTCTGATGAATAATCAGTTTTGGACTATGTTTCAGCACTTCATTTTTATCCAACCATTTTGCCAGACGCTTACAACTGTCAAAAAGAATCCTTTGCACACCAGCCAGGGTTACGGATTCTGGTCTGCTCCATCCTGCAGATCAGCACTTGTCGCAGCATAAGTGCACTAAGGAGGTCTCTCAACCTGACCCAGGATGACCGGATCCTCCAGTAATGAAGCATCTATACTCTGGGTCCTCATCCTCCCCAGGCCAGTGCTTGGGCAACAGAGGAGCCAGGTTGAATTGCAGATCCTGCCAAGGCAGCTTTGGGAGAAGCTCTTCAGCTTCTGGAGTCCTCCTGAAATGGCTACTGGGGTATTAGTAGTGTCTTGGCTTGATAGGTTGGATGGCATGATCGGATGTCTTTGCTGCCAATATCCCAGGTCTCCTCACAGTGTTCACAGCCTTGACAATACTAGCATCTTCTTCTGCATACCATCCCCTCTGGAAACTGCAGCATCCCATGTTATAAGGGCAGAGTGTTAGAACTGAAAACCACCTGATTTCAGACAGGAAGGCACTAGCAAGCTAGCAGCATCAGGACGGTGGAGAGAGGCCAGATGTATCCAGCTGAGGAGATAAGTCTTGGATTTCTATGCACCCACCCAAGTGCAGGCTGCTCTCAGGAAAACGTCCTTCTGTGGCTTGTCTTTTGGCTTTCATAGTGACTGTTACCTTGTGTAGGTCACTCTCCCTTTCTGAGTTTTTATCTTCTCACTTGCTAAATGGGGCATTGAAACTAGACCAGCTCAAGAGCTCTTGTAGCCCTAACACTCTGAGAGACAGTCTCTCTGTTCCCTGCCTGGCCTGGACCCTGCTTTTGGCTCCCTTGAGTCCCCAGCCATTCCTGGGCCTCTTTTCTCACTGTGACCCAGAGATGGCTCATCTTTTCTGTATCTTTCTTGTTTTACCATTAACCATCTGCACTTAGCTACTAGCCAAGATGTTCATTATAATTTGCATAGCTCTTAATAGTTTCCGGAGCTCTTTCACTGAGATTCTCTCATTAATCCTCAAAAAGAAACTTGACCTGCAAGAACCCCACACAGCTCAGTCCTTGGAGGGCCTGCTTTGGTCGCTGAACCTTAGGGCTATCTCTTTGGATCAAGGCTTCCTCTTTATTATCCTGACATGTCTATGTGAGCTAAACGGTTTCAAACGAAAACTTACTTTCACAGGGACCTTTGGAAATTACGATGCTTTTTAAGTAGGAAATTATTAAATCTCTTCCTCTGATATTAAAAGCTATAAACCAATTTATGTCTTGCTGGTTTGGGGCATCAAAAATATTAGAAAGCATAGTGCATTGATGTGCCTCTCCCTTAGTTGCTCAAAAGGCAAATGTCCAGGCAGACCCAGCTCAAAGTGTGTGATGTCTTGAATCATTCTTCCTTGGAGGTCTCTGAGTGGTCACTGGTCATAGGCCTCTCCACTCTCTAAAGGCCAGGAGCTTCCAGGGAGACCACAGTGAATGAGAAGCAACCTTCTCACAATTATTAATCAAGGATTGAGATGAATCATTGAAGAACAGGTCCCCAGAGTATTGGTAGCTGGCCCAAGAAACTGATTTTTAGAGCTGGAGAAGAAAAGTTGGCTTCTGGGCAAGGCCCTGAACATGATCTCGGTAAGGAAAAGGGAGATGGGGAATTTTACTGGGAGCAGAGGAAATCCAGGGACATGTTTTCCTCAGGTTGCTGGGCAAGTGCCTGTATTAGGGTTCTCTGAGAAATAGAACCATTAGGATATATAGGGATTTATAGAAAGAGATTTATTATGAGGGAATGGCTCATGTGATTATGAAGGCTGAGAAGTCTCACGATCTACTGTCTGCAAGCTGGAGGCCCAGGTGAGCTCGTGGTGCAAATTCCAGTTCAAGTCCAAAGTCCCGAGAACTGGGAGCTGCAGATGTAAGTCCCAGTTTCAGCCTGAAAGCCTGGGAAACAGCAGCACTGGCATCCAAGGGCAGGAAAAGCAGCTCAAGCAGACAGAAGGAATTCACCCTTCCTCGACGTTTTGTCCTATTCAGGGCCTCAACCTATTGGTGATACCCACCCGCATTGGTGAGGGTGAACATTTGTTACTCAGTCTACCCACTCAAATGTTAATGTGACCCAAGTGTGGTTTCTAGCTCCTGTAGTCCCAGGAGGTTGAGGCAGGAGGATGGTTTGAGCTCAGGAGTTCGAGGCTGCAGTGAGCTGTGACTGGTCCACTGCACTTCAGCTTGGGTGACAGAGTGAGACCCTGTCCTTAAAAGGAAAGCAAACAAATAAACAAATGCTAATCTGTTCCAGAAACATTCTCACAGACCCACCCAGAAATAATGTTTTACCAGCTCTCTGGACATCTCTTAGTTCAGTCAAATTGACGTAAAATGAACCATTACAATGCCCAAGGAAATATGATTTGAAGACTGTCAGGCAGACCAACTGCTTCCAAATACCTCTCAGCTTTCCCTGATGCTACCTACCATTTGTTCCTTTCAATTCCTTGTCAGAGACCTGAACTCTTTCAGGCATAATCCTCATGCTGAAATTACAAAGTGAAATAAAACATAGCTCTTGACCTATGGAACTTCTGGCTTATTTTGGAGCTTGATAGGACTGATTGGCTGAGGAGTTAAATGACACTAAGCATAGGATGTCCCCCAGGACTCTAACTCAGGAACTGGGTGGGTGCTCTGGACTCCTCACACTAGCTGCTTTCATACATGTTACAAGGGTGTGTCCCAGCTTCTTTCAAAAACGGACCCCTCTGGCCTCTGGGCCCATCCTATCTCACCCTCTCGTTTTCCCCTCTTGCATCACTTTGCCCCTTTACCCGGAATCATTCCCATCAGCACACAAACATGCCTGTTGTCCACCATCTTTAAGCTCTCCTTGACTTCTCACCTTACTGCTGCTGTTTTTCAGAAACGTCTGTGTTGCTCTTTCCTTACCTTCTATTCTCTCTCCGACTCACTTTGATCAGGCCAGTGAAATAGCTCTTGAAAAAGTCACTAATGGTTTCCTCGTTGCCAAATCTGTGGGTCGCATTTCTGGCCTCATCTCACTTGATATCTCTAACATTTTTGACATAGCTGAACATTCCTCTTCATTCAAACTTACCTTTCTTTTGATGACTCCATTTTCACCTCATTTTCCTCCTACTTTACTGGACACTTTTTCTTAATTTCTTTTCCTGGCCCATTTCTCTTGTAGAACTCTAAATTTTAGAGAACCCTGGGGCTCCACCCCAGTCCCTTTCTTCCTTTCTACTCTCTTTCTCTGAGAGACCCTCTCTGCTTCCATGGCTTGAAATATGCTGATGACACCTAAATTTAGTTACCCTCTGAGCTCCAGACTTGTGATTAAATTGCTTATTTGACATCTCCACTTAGCAGCATGACAAAAACAGAAATCTCGATTTCTACTCCCATGGGTAAATAGTTAACAAAACTCTTTTCCCTTCTGCATAAGAACCTGACTTTTGAAGTCTCTACCTCTTTTCTGATAACCTAAAGAGGGTAAGAATGTCAACTATGTTACTAGGCAACATTGCTTAGAGTAAAAATGACACCTGATTGCTAATCTAAACTTGGAGTGGGAGGAAGTATAAATGAACCATAAATACTTGTCAGGAGAGCATGCTTTAGATCTTCCTGGAGTGTGGTAATTCTCGTAATTGCCATGAATCTTCTTGGCAGACTGGAAGCTATGTCTTTGGGGTTGTTATAGAGATACTGGGTTAGGCAACGAGGCTATTAAGCTAGGGAAGCCCCTGCATCTGAGTGATGTAAATCCAAAATCCTTGCATCTGGGCTGCCACCTGATAAGAAGATGGTTTCTGGGCAACTGAATGAAATGAAACTGTTGGACAGCTTCCAGGAGCCTAACAGAAGAGGAAACCTTGATATGCCCTGCTGGAACACTGGGATTTCTCTCCCGTATCCTTCTAAGAAGACATGTGTCAAGTGTGGTTTGTGGTGGTCTTCTGAGATTCAGTGTTAAGTAGAGTCTAAGAAGAACTCCTTTACCCCAAACCTATTTCTAACCCAGGATTGTCCATTTCAGTAAATATTAATAGATGCCAAAGAGAAACTTTACCAACTTCATATATTTTAAGAGAAGGAACAGGAGCCAACACAATCTATTTTCTCTTCTGCCTCATAGTCTTTGTCTACATATTGGCATATTTTACATAGCTGTAACAGAAGCATCTACATAATTGAATATTTTATTTTTTAATGGTATTTTGAACCATTCCTTAGGCTGTTTCATATTCTTCATACTTATTGTTGCGATAGCTGCAGACTATTTCATCCAGTTAATGTCCTGCAATTTGTTTCACTGTTTTTACTTTCCCTATTGTTGGATGTTTGGGTTGTTTTCAATTTCTGCTGTTATAGATAATGCTACAATGAAAAGCCTCAAACATACAGATTTGCCGTCCTTTTGAATTATCTCCTCATTTTACATTACAATGAGTGAGATTACTAGGTCAAAGAATGTGAACATTTTTGTGATTCTCAGTATATACTCCCTGTTTTGTATCCACCACCAGAAAAGTGTGTACACATCCCTTTCACTGCAAATTCTCTGGCACTAGCATTATCATTACATATTCCTTGCCAAGTTAATACCTTACTGTTTAATTAAAAATGTCATATTGTTTAATTTGAATTTTGTTGCAATCTAAACCCATGTTTGCTTACTATCTACATCTTTTCTGTTTGTCTTTGCCTATTTAGTTATGGGAGCATTTGTGATATTTATATATAGATTACATTTTTATATATTGTATATAATAGTACGGTTTTATAATATGCAAGACAAAAACTTTTCCTGTGGTTTTCATTTTCATTATGGTTGGTTTGTTCTTGTACAGAGGTTATCTATCTTTTCCTTTATGAATTCTTTCATAGATTCAAAGTTCGGACACTATAATCAGACACTATAATCTAAATAAACATATAAAAACTCTCAGTTCCATGTAATTTAGCAACATAAGATTATTTAATAAATTCATGATTTTTTAAATATAAATGTTTTTATGTAACTTGATTTTTCCCCAAACTAGTAATCCAGTGGCAGCTTCAGAGTCTATATGCGATGAGCTTATGGAGCAACCTTACTGAAAGGGAGGGCAGATTCCCTGTCTTGCAGTTGCATTTCCACAGCAAACACATTGTTTTAATTTAGGCTGCGTGCTGTTTGCTGGCTTGGTGATGATAGTGAGAATGATGGAGATTTTGAACAGAGAAAAGCTAAAGTGCTCCAAGCCAAAACCACATTATGATTTTCATGGGCACTGGGCACTTTTGCTTTCATGGGTGCCTTTCTTCATAAAAAATATTAAAAATTATATTTTGTAACTGCTTTGTTATAAAGGCAAATATACTATAAGGTGGATCACTTATTATATGTTCATTATTATTGTACTCTTTTTTCTTATTTTGAAAGACCCTAAAATGAAAATATTTTTGTGGGCCCCTACATGGTGCTTTGGTGATTTATTCATTAGGTTGTGCTTAATGGATAAGTCAATCCTGTCCCAAGTCACCTCTTAGCATTAGTTAACTCTCTCTCTCTATTTAAATAATTGGGTCTACTTCTTGCCTTTCATTCTGTTCCTCAGATATATACTTATATCTTATATTAGAACAGCAGGATTTAATAATTACTGTTTTTTGAATATGTTCTGATAGATTTAGAACTGCTCTATATCCCAGCTCTTCTTTTAAGGTCTCTTAAGTACTTATTTTTCCACGTGAACTTTAGAATTTCTCTGTTTATTATGCTAGAAGAGTGCTTTTGAAGTTGAATTGTGTTTGTAAATTATCTTATAGAGATGTGACATGTTTATGAAGATGCAACAGTTTAATATTCTGTTACAGAAACAGGATACCATTATCACGCTACAGAGAGAATTCGAGAGGAATGGAGACAGAGGCAAGAAATAGGGTAAGGAAGAACTTGTCCTTCGTTAGGGGAGGTCCCAACTATGGGCACTCAATGAGGCTGGGACACAGGCTTCCATGAGCCACCAAATAGCCCCAGAGGTAGGTCTCAAGCCAGCACTGTAGAACAAATGCTTAGTGTGTTCTTCGGATCAGGGGAAATAGAAGGCCCCTCGACGGAGACTAAAGATCATCCTTTTGGCCAAACCCCACCTTCTCCCCATCTGGCACCCTAAAGTGGCTATAGTTTAGTAGTCCTCAATAGCAGTTTTATGGATAAGTTTAAACAAGAATTTTTTTTTCCCGTGCAGGTATCCTTGAGACCAATGAATGGTGGTAGGAATAGGGAAGAGAGATGAGATGGTGGCGCTTGACCAATACGTCACCATTTGGACCATCACTTATGACTGTCATGCTTCTCTCTTTTTTCTCTTTCATGAGAAACATATTATTTATCCTTGTAAATGCATAACTTTATAATTTTAAATGCTAAAGATAGCTATTTTAGGACAGACTTGCAAAATTGAGAGGTCTTTCTCCCTAAGCCCAAGTCTTTAAAGTTGAAAATGAACAAGCAATGTACTTTAAGTGAATGACTTACAGGTATCGTCTGCTATGAATAGACATAACTCTAAAATAAGAGCCATTAGAATAAATTGAGTAACTACAAGGTAGAGGGGATTTGGATTTATATCATGTTTTATAAATCACATGCAGAGGTTTTCCTTGGCAAGCTACTTCGCTTTATGAATTATGATAAGGACCTAGGCTGAGAAGATTTCTGTGCCTCCAAGAAAAAGATGGAAGATGTGTGATCTGAAACTTCAAACTTTCAAAATTTCAAACACAATGTTCTACTTCAATGTTAATATTATGAGGCCCATTGGAGCAACCTGTTGGAAAATCTACCAGTGAGTCTGTGCCTGCCCACTCATCACACCCAGAAGTGTACAGTTATCTTTATGCTCAAATGAGCATCCCTCATACTCCAAATAAATCAAATAATAACCTGTACACTTACCAGGGGACAACACATTAGTTTTCAGTACTGATTAATGTTGGTCAGTATCTATCTATCTATCAAACAAAAAAATCATTCAATATTTGAGGTATATGGGTAGATTAAAAAAGAGGAGCCAAGCTGAATAAACTGAAAAATTTCCCTTAATGAAATAGGGAATTTAGTTTAAAGTTATCATGAACTGGTCATGTTCCTAAACATCAAATGGAAGCAAATGTAAATTAACTCTGGGAGACAAACTCAGGCCAACACAATTCCCAGTGAGTAAGTGCCAATGAACAAGCACTAGAAATTTAAAAAATCACAAGATACACATGAAAAAAGCCGTCATAAACACATCATCAGAAATAAGAAACTAAAGAATCAGACCCACAAAAAGTACAATGCTTAGCTGACATCTGAAAGATGAGTAAGTTAACTGGGACTGGAGAAGATAAAGGGATCCCAGCCCAGGGAAATATCATGTGGAAAGGCCCTGTGGCAGGAAGAACTTGAGGATGTGACTCACTAAATGAATGCCAGTGTAACTGGAGCTCAGAGTGGAGAACATGATAAGAATGAGGCTGAAATGATAGTCAGGTGCCACATCAAATGTAGCTTTGTGGATTATATTAAAGGTTTTATACAGCACCTGGCACCTTGTTGGCTACTTTTGTGAAGGCAAAAATCCACTCCAACAAACTTCTAGATCTATAGGTGAGCCAAGGTGTCCAGGAAGTCTCTAAAGCACCCTTCTTTATGGAAATAATTAATGTTATCATTGTCCTGGCAAGTCTGAGTAGGAGAGATGAGGCCCAGATTTATAGTATTTGGCTCAAGGCCGTGCCAGAGACAAGAGTAAGACATGTGTTAGCGCTACCCATCACTTACACGCCGCAGTGGCCACAGGAATATCCAGAAAAGTTTCAGTGAGAGCAGAGATATCTGAGGATCCAAATAATTGAAGAGCCTTATCCCCCACCTCCAGATACATTCTTGCGAATAAACAGATAACTGTCTAGGAGGGATTCAGCTGATGACATGACTCCTAGAAAACCAAATCCAACTCTAACCCTGGGTCACGGAGCGAGATTCTGTCTCAAAAAAAAAAAAAAAATTTCTTTCCCAATATTTTCTGAGTACCATAAAAGAAATAATTTGGTTTTGAGGGGAGGCACAGATGTTAACTTTTCGTCCATTAATTTCTTTGAGTCTTAAGGAAAAGAATTGTTTAAAGTAATTTCATAATTATTATGTTAATTGAAAAGTAGAAGTTATCTGTTTAAATGTAATGTGTGTATTGTTAAAATTTTCAGAGTAAAAATTTGTATGAAATACCAAAAAACAAAAAAACAAAAAAACAGTTTAGTGGTTTACAAGGGGAGACTCTGGAGCCAGACAACCTAGGATCAGTTTTGCATTTTAGGATGAATCTAACAGCTGTTAGGCTTTGACCAACCATTTAATTTCTCTATGTCTTAGTTTCTTCATCCACAAAATGATAGTATGATAGTCTCTTATGATAGAATCTACATTACATAGTTTGTTGTAAAGATTAAAAGAGTTAATATCCATAAAGTACTTATTACAGTGTCTAGCATATAATAAGCACTCAAAAATCTCAAGTGCTATTATTAATTTCTACATTTGCAAATGCATTATCTGTATGAATAAATCAAAGGAGAAAAACCATAAGATAATCTTGTTAGATTCCAGAGGTATTTTGATAAAATTTAATATTCATCTGTGATTTAAAAGAAATTCCTAGTACACAATGAGAAGAAAGATACTGTCTTAAGATGATAAAGAATCTCCTCCTGAATTTATCAGCCTCCATATTTAAGGATGCTTCTATTACCATGGTTATCTTGACATTGTTCAAGAAGTTCTAGTTGATGCCGTAAGAGCAAAAAAGAAAAGATTTACTACTATTTATAGACAACACAAATGTCTATCTGGGAAATCCAAGGCCAACAGAAATCCAAATAGAATTTAAAAAATTGACTATTATTTTAGCTTGCTTCTAGAAAAATAAATGTATAAAAATTGTCAAGAGCATTTTTAAAAAAGGTGTATTACAGTGCCTTTGTGCTGCTAGCTATTAAACTAAGTTGCTGGTGCACAGATATATTAGTGGAAGGGAAAACAAGAAGGCCAGAAGACCAGTATATGATAAGCATGGTGTTTCAAAACAACTGGAGACATGATGGTTTATTTAATAAATGATATTGGGACAAGCAGACATAATCTAATAATTAATAAAGTCCATCATCCCTTTGCGGGTGTAACCACTACACAATTTCTGAGATGCATCATATTGTCAGGGAGTATCTGCACAGTCAGTTTGGAACCATACACTGAGAGGTGATTTTGGAAGCTTATGGTTTATTGAGAAGGGTGCATTAACCCTCTAACAGCAGTTTTTCACTAATTCTTTTACATAATTTGAGGCTGTATTGTTGGGTCCTTGTGTGTTTGTGATAAATGTATTTTCTTGCTCTATTGTTCCTTTTTCTTTCCTTTTCCTTTCCTTTTTTTATAAGGCATCTTTTTTGCCTTCAATCCTATTTTGGCCATATAAGAAGTTATCATTACTTACTTCTGTTCATATTTGTCTTATATATCTTTCACTACCCTTTACTTTTAATCCATTTGTTCTAAAAGTATCTTTTGTGGAATAAACATTGCTGGATCACTGGAAATACAATATGATAGTCTTGGTCTTTTAACTGGTGACTTGAACTAACTTAAAATTATTTTAAAGCTATATAAGTTTTTACCATTGCCTTCATTTTTCACATGGTGCATTCACTAAATATTTTTGGGGTCTTCTTTTCTGCTTTGCATTGAACAGAACACATTCCCTTAGGCTAGTTTAAAAGTTATTCATTGTTTTTTATTGTTATGATGGCTTTCTTAATGTAAAAAGACCCACACTTATGTTCATTTATTCCTATTAAATATGAATATAACAAATGCCCATATATACCAAGTACCTGGATTAGAAAATAAAACCTTAGGAAAGAAAAGCTTGGTAGCATCTGCCCGCATATCTCTCTTCATGACATTTCCTTCCCATCCCCTTGAAGTTGAGCATGCTTTGACTGTGGTCCTTATAATCTCTATTCATGACTTTATATTTTTACTATACATATGTATCCTTAAATTAAGTATAGTATTGTTATGCATGCTTTAAACTCAAAACAAATGATATCATCTGGTATGCATCCTTTGCAACCTGCTTTATTTTGCACACAACATTATGTGTGAGATTTATTCAAAGTAGATACATGTATTTATATTCAGTGCTGTGTAATGTATTATGTATATCTATTACATGAATAAACCACAACTAATTCATCTAAGTATATATTATTCAGTTTCAGCCACAGAGGCTAGAACACAGACAAAACGAACATCCTTTAAGATGTTTTAAGAAGACAAAGTGGAAATGATCACCAAAATAAATTTATAAAAAGGAACAAGTAAATTTGACAAATTGGACTTTCAGCAAATTGGCTTAGAGCCCAATAAGAGGAAAAACAAGCTGTGCTAGCAAAAACAATTCTATTTACTCATGCCCCTGTATTATTCTGCTCAGGCTGCCATAACAAAATACTACAGGCTGAGTGGCTTCAATAAGAGAAATTAATTTTCTCACAGTTCAGGAGACTGAAAGTTCAAAATCAAGGTGCCATCAAGATTGGTGTGTAGTGTGGCTTCTCTTCGTGTCTTGCAGATGGCTGCCTTCTCACTGTGTCCAAACCTGGCCTTTTCTCTGTTTGCATGCACATGGAGAGAGAGAGTAGGTGCTCTTGTGTCTGTTTCTTAAAAGAACACCAGTCTCAAAGGAATACCACTCCTATGACACTAGGGCCCTACCCTTATGATCTCTTTTACCTCCCTAAGGGCCCTGCCTCCAAATATAATCACATTGGGAGTTAGAGCTTCAACATCTAAATGTTGGGAGGATACCATTCAATCCATAACACCCCCAGTGGTGTGAATCACTTAACCATTGCCACAATAACACTACATGTAAGCGACCTCAATTTCAGTGTCTTACAATAACGAATATTTATTTTTGTTGCATGTGGGTTTTGTGGGTTAGTTTGGATGAGATTGATCTCAGCCAGTGTTGGTTGGGCATGGATCCAGGTAATTAGGATGAGATGAGGTCATGAAAGTGGAGCTTCCATGACAGGACTGATGAGTTTAAGAAGAGGAAGAGAGACCAAAGCTGAAATACATGCTCTTGCCTTCTCACCATGTGATGTCATCAGCCATGTTATCATGTAGCAAAAAGGTCCTCACCAGATGCCAGTACCATGTTCTTCAACTTCCCAGACCCCAGAACTATAAGAAATACATTTCTTTCCTTATAAATTACCCAATCTGTGGTATTTTGTAATAGCAATGCAAAATGGACTAAGGCAGATACCTGGGGCATATTCTTTTCATGACAGTGGCAGAAGCACAAGAGCCCCAAACCCAGCCACATAACATATTTCATGCCTCCACTTGCACCATGTCTATCAATGTCCCATTAGCCAAAACATGGCTGAGCCAAGAGTCAAGGAGTCGAGAAGTTAACTTCACCAACCCATGAAGCTATGGCAATGGTGACAGTATATAATACTGCTATAGTACAGTGAAGAATTGGGAGCAATGATTCAATCAGCCACAGCATATATACTGAGGCTCTGGTTGTTTGGGATGGGCCTTAATTAGCATCAAAGACATAATTTTTCTGCCATGGCCTATGGAGATGTTGCAGCCACATCAAAAGTCATGGTTTCTCCATGTTGTGTTTTGATTGCCTTATGAACTTCTTAGATCTATTCTTAGGTTTTTGATCTAATGAGCCCTATGATTTGTTTGAGGGTTCAAATTAATCACACTCTTTCACTCTATGAGTTCTAGGTTATTTTAGAAATATCAACAAGGTCTTGGTATGAATTCAATACAGTAATAACTTTATTATTGGTGAAGTTTCCCCGGACCCAAGACTAAAACTGTTTTCCTGCTATTTCCCCTCCTAATTTGAACTTACCTACCTCATGATAGCTGTCACACCTGGAGAGTACCCTGCCTGTCTGCTTTGTTTATTGCATGGGAAAAGGAAGAAAAGAGGTAGTCACAATTAATCAAGTGGAGGAAAAAGGTGGGATTAGAAGTGTGTCCAAACTGAAGAAATAGTCTGAGTGAAAGCCTTGAGTTACTGACAACCTCGTAGCTATTGACGTCTTCAGACAGTTGAGGGATTCACTATCCAGGTGCTGTAATTGCTGAAGATTAAGATCCTTGGACAATTTAGCCTAAAGAAATCAGGCCAAAGGGAACCTGAGAGCTGACCACAAACATAAAAGGAAGAAGACAACTTCATCAATTCACTCATTCATTCAATAAATATTTATTGAATGCTACCTTGTGTCAGGCACACTGTTCTGCAGGTTGGCAATTAGCAAAATAGCTCTGTCCCTGCCTGTGTGATCCTTGCATTTATGGCTGCAAGTGGTATAAACAGCAAACAAATAAGCAAAATATATAGGATGGTAGGACATAATAATTAAATGAGCCGTAAGGAGAAGGAAATTAAGCAATCAAGAGGGATAGGGTATGTTGGTGGGGTGCAATGATGGAAAGGAGGGCCAGGCTATCTTCACATGTGAGTAAAGATCCAGAGGAGATGGGGGCCATAGGATCAGTGTTCTTCACGGAAGTACCAGCACATGCAAAGTCTCCCAGTGGTTGAATGAGGGAGATAGAAGTCGAGGAATAGTAGAAAGGCCAGTGTGTGGGAGTATGGGGAGTAGATGAGGCAAGGCAGGTAATGAGGTTGGTGGCGAGAGGAGAGGAAGGGAAGATCAACTTGGGCCTTCTACGCCACTGCAGTGCCTCAGGTGTCTGCTCAGTGAGACAGGGAGTCATTGGAGTGTTTTGAACATTGGAGAGATATGGTCTGATCTATTTAACACCTTTTACAGTGATGGTGGAACTATTGTGTTGAGTACAGATTGAAGGGGAGAAAGGGACATACTTCCATGCGATCCTGAGAAAATAATTAGAGTCAGCGAGTAGAAGGCGCTGAGGTTTCTAAATAAGTAGCTAACTACCTAATTAACCTAATTAAATGACTGTCCACCGGTGAAACTGGCTTCCCAGTGACTTGGGAGTTACACTCAGCAGCTTGTCACTGGCGGTCTCAGAGGATGCTGGGGATGTTGATGCTGTGAAATTCCTGCATTGTAAAGGGCATCAGACCATATGGCATTCCAGCCTCCTTCCAGTACTGAGGGTCTACGGTTCCACAGTATGTGTTATCTCCACCTCCTTCAGCTAGAATGTGAGCTCCTTGAGTGCAGGGAGTTTTGTCCACTCTGTTCTGTTCATTGCTCTATTCCCAGTGCCTAGAATAGGTCCTAGCATATAGTAGGCACTCAATAAGTATGAACATCTGTTAGGTGTATGAATGTGTCTGTTAAACTTATTGCTGGACCTTGAGCAAGATAATCCTGTGCACCTCACAGAATACACCAGTTGGATTGGATGGCACAGATAACCTTCTAGGTTGGCTGGTCTGTGATCCCCATTTAAAATCTGAGCCATCGTTTCTAAAGGGCTTTTCAGGCCAAGGGGCACAGGGAGGGGCTCTCATGGGGATGAAAGGCAGGGTTGGGGAATGGATAAAGCTAAGTCCAGGAGAAGTGCATGGATAACCTCTGGAGCTGGGGACCAGGGTACTCTGAAAATAAATGTGAATTTTCTTCTTTGACACTCACAAAGCTCTAACTTCAATGAGGGATGTTTCACTAGAGACTGAGGGTACAAGACACTGAGGATCTATCCCAAGTGTGTTGCTTTTGCTTCAAATGAGTTAGCCTGGTCAGCAAAGTGCTTACGGGCCCCTGAAGCTCTCCTGGGAAAAACAGCAAGACAGCAGCAGAGATTCCATTTAAGGGTATCGAAAATACATTTTTAATTTTGATGAAGTTCACAAATGACAACATTGACATTTCCTTAGACAAACAGTTCCACCAAGGTACAGATTTACCATATGTCCCCAGACGCCCAAGAGGCAGTGATTTCATGTCTCCCTGAGGTTTCACAGAGCTGCCAATGTTAACGGGATGGCTGACAGGGCCCAGATTTGCTTGCTATCAGATAAGCCAATGAGACACTTTGTCATATTTATTGGATATAGAATGAAATACGGAAAAGATGCACAATAGGCAACTGCAATGAGCTTATTCTGCATTTAGCTTTAGGTCTTTGCAAACAAAGAAGTTTTCAATACCAAGAAGGATGCAAATATGTATGTTTTCCATGAAGCCTCTCCTTCAAATTGCTTTCATTATACATTAAAAGATGTAGAGTTTGGCTTCATTGTGACCTAGAAGGAAAAGAAAACAACGGCTAGAATTTAGTTACTGATTAATTGTCAGACTGTTGATATCCATTATCTCATTTACTCTTTATATTAATGCTAGGAGGTGGGTACTTTTGTAGCTCTCAATTTACAGATGGGGAAACTGAGGCTCAGAGAGAGTTAAGTGACTTGTCCATAGTCATATAGCTAGTAGAGGGAAAACAGTTTTTGAACTCAAGTCTATGCTTAATTCAGGGGTACACAACATTGTAATGTATACTCTAAAAGGTT
>CAUYSK010006188.1:0-26614 GCA_963575035.1 Avahi laniger
GCCTGCCTTGGCCTCCCAGAGTGCTAGGATTACAGGCGTGAGCCACCGCGCCCGGCCAAAATGAAACTTTTTAAAGAAGAAATTTTCTCTTTGTCAGCTTTACTAAATGATATTATTCAGGATTCCTATTTATAATCTGAGGTCTACCACTTAATTCTACCACTTACTCCTCAAAAATTTTATTGTCCGTCATTTGTTCTATCCTTTCAATTTAGTTGAGCTTAAAGTTGAGATTTTTTTTAAAAGACAAAGTCTTTGTTGAGAGTTACTGAAAATTCCTTCTCTCAGAGGAGAGCTGTGAAGTCCACCAATGTAGATATTCTAATTCATATTGAATTAAGAATGCAAAACTCTTGACTTTTATTCTTTGTATTTTCTTTGTGGTTTGTGTTCTATCTTTATTGAAGTATAATTGAAGTACACTAAACTGCATATGTTTGTTTTTTAAAAATAATTATATAACGACATATTTTAATTTTTTGTAGAGACAGGGTCTCACTATGTTGCCCAGGCTGGTCTCAAATCCCTGGCCTCAAGCCATCCTCCCGCCTCAGCCTTCCAAAGTGCTGGGATTACAGGTGTGAGCCACCTCACCCTGCCAAAACTGCATATATTTAAAAGGTTTAACATAAGCATATACCTGTGAAACCATCGCTATTCCTAAGAAAGCAAACACTTCCATCCCCCACACGTTTCCTTTTGCCTCTCTATAATCTATCTTTTCTTCCATTTGTGTCCTCTGGCAACCACTGATGGGTTTTCTGTCACTATAGATTAGTTTATAATTTCTAGAATTTTTGTGAAAATGGAATCATAGATATATACTTTTTTAACATGCTGCTTTTGCTTAGCAAAATAATTTTGATATTCATGCCTGTTACTGTATGTAGTAACAGTGGTTCTGTTTTATTGCTAAGTAGTATTTCATTATATGACTAGATCACAATTTGTTCAATTTGACATTTGGGTTCCAGTTTTTGGCTCTTAAAAATATATAAGAGCCAAATGTTGATATAAACATACGTGTATAAATCTTTGTGTGGCATAAATTTTCATTTCTCTTGGCTAAATACCTATAATTAGAGTGGCTGGGTAGCATGGTAGTTGTATAACTTTTTAAGAAAACTAGATTTTCCAAAGTTGTACTATTTTACATTCTCACCAGTGGTGTGTGAGAGCCTGGCTGCTCCACATCCTTGCCAGCACTAGGTAGGGCCATTCTTTTTCATGTTAGCCATTCCAGTGGAAATATAGTGGCATATCATTGTGATTTTAGTTTGCATTTTCATGATGATTAATGACATTGAGCATCTTGTCATGTGCTTATTGGCCATTTCTGTAAGTTATTTTGTGAAGTGGTCTGTTCACGTCTTTTATCCATCCAGCCATTTCCTCATTGAGTTGTCTTATTTTTAAGTTATAAGAGTTCTTTATGTTAATATATTGTGGATACAAGTCCTTTGTCTAAGGTATATGTGGCAAGTGTTTTCTCGCAGTCTGTGACTTGCTTTTTAAAATTTTCTTAACAATATCTTTTGTTTTGAGACAGGGTCTCACTTCTTTGCCCAGGCTAGAGTGCAGTGACATCATCATAACTCACTGCAACCTCAAAGTCTTGGGCTCAAGCGATCCTGCTGCCTCAGCCTCCCAAGTAGCTGGGACTATAAGCATGCACCACCACGTCCAGCTGATTTTTAAATATTTTTGTGGAGATGGGGGTCTCATTACGTTGCTCAGGGTGATCCTCCAGCCATGGCCTCCCAGAGTGCTCGGATTACAGGTGTGAGCCACTGCACCTGGCCAATGATATCTTTTGAAGAGCTGATTTTTTTTTACCTTGATGAAGCCCATTTTACTAGTTTTTTGTTTTATACATCATCGTGTTTTAAGAAATTGTCTAGCCCAAAGTCATGAAGATATTCTCCAATCTTTTAAAATTTTTATATAAAGCTTATATGGTTCTACATTTAGACCTGTGGCCCATTTTGAATTAATACTTGTAGGTGTAAGGGTCAATGTTTTTTTTTCCCACCTGGATATCCAGTTGATCCGGCTTCATTTGTTGAAAAGATTTTTTTTTCCTCCAGTGATTTGCTTTTGCAACTTTGCCAAAAATCAGTTGACCAAATATGTAGGTCTGTTTCTGAACTTTTCTGTTGCATTGATCTATCTTTACACCAATACCAAAAGGTTTTGACTACTGTTGTTTTGTAGTAAATATTGAAATCAGGATAAATTCTCCAATTTTGTTCTTTTTAAAAATTCCTGTGGTTATTCTAGGTCTTTTGCATTTCCATATAAATATTAACATCAGCTTGCCAATTTCTACCACAAAGCCTGCTGCAGTTTTGGTTGGGATTGCATTGAATGTACCTCAAAATATGAAGTAGGCAGTGATCTTTGTTTGAAAAATTTGCATAATTTTTGTGTTATTTCTTCCTTGAATGTATGATAGAATTTACCAGTGAAACTATCTGAGATTGCAGCTTTCTTTTTTGGGAAGATTTTTAATTATGAAATCACTTTCTTTAATAGATTTTATATAGAGAGTATTCAGATAATTCTGTTTCTCCTTGTATCAATTTTAGTAAGCTTTATTTCCCAAGAAACTTGTTCATTTCTTATTCGTTGCCAAATTTGTTGGAATAAAGTTGCTTCTAGTATTTCTTACCCTTTTATTGTTTGTGGGATTGATGGGGGTGACCCTTCTTTACTTTCTATGATTTGTGATCCCTTCTTCTCCCCTGCGCCTCAGTCTAGCTAGAGGTTTGTCTGTTTTTTTATTTCTTTCATACGTGTTCACACCTTTATCATTTCCTTCTCACTTTTGGTTTCCATGTCTTTTTCTAAGTTTTTTTCTACTTTAGTATTTATATCATTAACATTTAATATAATTATTCATTGTTGTAATTAGATCTGCCATCCTGTTATTTGTTTTCTTTGTCCACTCTTTTTCTTCCTTTCTTCTATTTTTCCTTTCCTGACTTCTTTGGATTTCTAACATTCCACTTTCATTTATCTGTTGACTTTTTGGCCGTATCTCTATTTTTTTTTTAAGTAGTTACTCTAGGGATTAAATGCATTTACTTAACCTTTCATAATCTACTTGGAGTTAATATTGTATCACTTGAAATGGAACATGGAGGGCTTACTACCATGTAAGTCTCTTTGCTCTTTCCCCACCGACCTTTATGTTATAGTTGTAACGTGTTACATTTACGTTGAAAACCTCACTAGACAATGTTGTAATATTGGCTTTTAATAGTCTGCATATCTTAAAGAGCTCAATAGGAAAAAATAATTTTATATTTCCCTGGATGTTTACCATTTCTTTTGTTTTTCCTTTATTCCTAAAGATATGTTCCTCCCTAAAATTTCCATTTGATTCTTTTTAAACTAGTTTTTCTTTCACTGCTGATACCTTGTATCTTTCCATTCATTTCATTTGTGTTTACTTTTACCTCATGGAACATGGGAATAATATCTGCTTTAAAGTCTTTGTGTGATAATTTCATATTTTTGTCATCTTGGAGTTGGCGTCTGTTGATTGAAATTTTTTTGAGAATTTTTCTTATTTGTATGAAAATTTTGGATTATATCCTGGATATTGTGAATTTCATATTGTGTAGGTTCTTTATGCTGTTGTAATCCTCTGCAGAATGCCGCTGTTTGTTTCAGCAGGTGTCTAACCTGGTTAGGTTCAGACTACAGATTCTCTCTGCTGTCTGGACAGGGGTTCCATTCTCGGTTCAGTTTCCGAGACTGTTGCCGTGCTACTTTGGGCCTGTCCTGCATATCCACAGCTCAGGTGTGAGCCTGCAACTAGTGGGAGTTCATTCACAGAATTTCAGGTCTCCTCCTCAGCTTTCTCCTCTTTAGTTTTCCCTGTACTATACAGCCCACAGGGGCCCATTCTGTTAGTTCCTTTAGGCGGAAAGCTGAGTTTCTGCAAGGAGGTTTAGTCTCTGTCCCTCTGCCTCACTTCCTAGTTCCCTGCCTGGGCCATCCTTGGGGCAGAGTTGACAGAGAAAAGATAACAAAACAGAGGGAAACCTTTGACTCCCCTCCATAACCTTCATACTTTGTTTACTTCTTATTGTCCGCAGGTTGTTATATTTTTGTGTTTTGTCCAGCATTTTTAGTTTTAATGAGTGCGACAGAGAGGATGTAGTGGGCTTATGTAGCTGAACCAGAGCTCTGGTTTGTGAAATTTTAAAGTCTTGGATATGCGATTTTTTTTTTTTTTAAAACATGGCCCTTTACAAATTATTTTATTTTTTTAAAATATAGTATTGCATACAACAAATGTTTACAAAAGTAGAAACAAAACACCTTAAGCTAAGATGTCATCACCATGGTTTGTCTAGGTAGCATAGAACTGAATAGGAGATGTGATTGAATGGTTTTATCCAGTTGCTTCATCTGCATGTTACTACTTACATCTGGGGTTCCCTACAAGCTGAGGAGAACCTAGTCGTGAATGGCATTTGAATGACCTGTGGTTAGAAGAAAGATATGTGAGAACATTCCAACCTCATCCTTAAAGCAGCATTTGGCTGTCGTGTTAGTAAATAAGCCTAGAAGGTGCATCTCCATTCATACCTCTAAGTGATTTGGTTTTTATTAGATATTAATAGTTTCCTTACTAATATCCAGCTGAGACTAAGCGACACTAAAGGAATAGTGGGAAGGAATTAGGGGAAGGAAAGAGAGGAAGTGGAGTCAGCAGTCAATTCGGTTGTCACTTAATAGATGTAAGATGAAGGGGAAGTAGAGACGGATGTTGGAAGGGCCAGGAGATAAATTTTGTCTAATGTTGATCATAGCGAGGTGAACGATTTGGGGGAAGAGATTCACACAAGGTGGAAATTATTTTGTAAGTTCCAGGGTAGGATAGTAAACAGCAAGTAGTGTTAGGTACTTTGCCAGGAACTGATGACAACCAAGGAATACTCTGGACCATAAGAGTTATTTATTATATTTCTGCCTAGCTGTGACCCTCTCACAAGAGCTGTAAAGTAAAATAAGGTATAAAATCATTATATCTATATTTATAAGTGAAAATGGTATGTATGTTTTCAGTATCATAGTTTAGTATTAAGATTATGCTGGCTTCATAAAATAAGTTGGAGAGTGATCTTTATGGAATGGTTTTGGTAACAGGTATTATTCCTTGAAAGTTAATTCAAACTCATCTCTAAAATCATTTTTTCTTGGTATTTTTTAATGTTATATCTTTACATTTCCAATTATTTCTGTGTTCTGTTAAAGTTTTATACCTTTTTACAAGATAATCTTGGAAATTTATAGGGAGGAAGAAGCACATCCATTTCCTATAGATTTGCCAATTTATTGCATAGAGTATAACATTTTCTTAAGTAAAAAGTCTAAAGAAAATATTAGCAAACCAATACTAACTGTGTAATAAAAGTATAACATACATATCTGAATTGCGTTTATTATAGGATAATTTAATATTGGGAAATATATCACTATAATTTAAAATGTTAGTTCAAGAAGAAATACATATTCTCTCATTAGATGCTAAAAAATAAAGCTTCTGAAAAAAATTTAGCAGTCATTCCTTAATAAAAATATTAAGAAAAATAGGAATAGAAGTTAACTACCTAAACATGTTAAAGACTATGTATCAAAATACAACAAACAGACTTATTAAAATATGAAATACCAAAACTATCACTATGAAAATCAGAGACAATACAAAAATTACTGCTATCACAATGATTTTATATAACTTAATTTTATTGGTTTTGGCTTATCTAATAATTCAAGTCTTTATTTCTAGAAGATATAGAAAACTTAAGAGACTCGTCTGAGAGACTAGTAACACCAATAAGAAAATGTGATAAATTAGCTGGGTACAAAGAAGAGAAATCAATAACTTTTTTTGGTGGGGTGGCAATAAATAAATAGTAAAGAATAGAAGTAAATGAACAGAATGTATTTTCATCTTAGATGTAATAAAATTTGTTTTATTATGCTTTTAAAAATTCAGAGTTTACCATTTTTGAAAAGCTCAATGAAAAGATACATGACAGGTCAATTTTGAAAGAACTTTATGATGATTGAGATTAAATGCGTTAAAAATTTTTGAAAAATTATCAAGCTTGGCTACATAATATACTGAGTGGAAAATGGTGGAGGAAGAGAACAGGAGCTGCGGTTTCTGAGGGGAATTGGCAATGAGAAATAGTCTGCTTCAAAACTGATTGACACACCTCCAGTTAAATGTGGTACCTTGACCACACTTGTTTTCTCTTCTCCATTCCTAAAGTCTGCCATAATCACAAAGGAAGCATAAAAGATGTTAACTCATAAGGAAAAAAATAATAATAGAGAAGACAATGACAAAAGAAATTAACAATTTTTTGTGAAACAGAAAGTGAATGGAGGAGTGAGTGGTAACTGAGTTCACAGAGGAAGATACAACAACCTAAGTACCTACCCAGGTCAACAAACAGGAGATACAAGCTGGCTGGCCCCAGAGATGTCTTGAGAGGCTTCCAGGTACTTGGAAGCTCCAGACATTTCCAAAGGCAAAAGTCAGTTTTGCAGCCCCAAATGAGAATTCTTTAAAAGTCTGTATCCAGATCTTTTGGATCTTCCTCTCCTAAACTCCAGGAGACAGGTGACGACTTCAGCCCCTTTCCTTCTGGGGAGATGGGAGGAGCACTAGAATCAGAGGTGCTTGCTCCAGACGAGAGGGAGGAGACATGACACTGAAAATGAAGGGGTCAGGGACAAATTTGCACACCGAAGTGTGGGATCTTACCTCCTTCTCCCTTCTGCACCCCTCCCCAAGCCAGCACCTAGGCGAGTTGTTCCCTCTCACCTCACTCAGCATTTCTTTCTCTCTGGCAAAACTGAACAGCTTCAATGAAAAAACCTCCACATTCTGAACCCGGAGTTCTCCCAGTGAAAAGGCGTCTCAGTATACCTGATTGTCTCACAGAGAAGCCCATCAGCCTGCCGGTTTTTAGTGCCTCACTCTTAAACATGAAGGAGCATCCAGGGATCACTGAATATGTAAGGAAAGCCTCAAAAGTCAAAGAGAGACACCAAACCAGTCCAGCAGCCAACAAACAAAAAGAAACTTGGGAGGAATCAAAAGATGCAAGAAACAGAAGAAAACTCAAATACAAAATAAACAAAAAATCAGAAGAAGTTGAAGTGTCTATTTAAAAAAAGGACAGAGTACTAGGAATGTAGTAGAGAACAAGAAAGTACTTTTGGAGATTTAAAAATGTGATAGTTGGAAAAAATTCCATGGACAGATTGGAAGATGAAATTGATGTGTATTAGAGCAAGAGACTATCTTGTCTTTAAATCTAAATTTATCTAAAATTTTTAATCTGTATTTAGTATTCATTTTTAATCATGTACATTTACTGATTTGTTAAAATTAAATATAAGGAAAAATGTTCATTAAATCTAGATTTTTTTTTTTTTTTTTTTAGTTGGGGAAGAGGATTGACTTTGTTCACGTTGGCTGTTCATGAACAAATAATGCCTGATGGGGATTTTTTGAGCATTAGATTTGTGTTTGGTGTTCTGGACAGACATTAGCGTAATATGCATTGTTTATAAAAGCCTTTCTCAAAATCTTTAAGCAGCAATTCACACAGTGTTTTTCATAGGTGGAACACAACGTGTGGAATTAGCTGCCTGCCTCAAGTCGCAACTTGTTCATCAAATGAGTGGTATTGCTCCAGTCACTTACCCTTTCTGATTCCCATTTTCTTCATCTGTAATATGGGGTGGTTATAACAGTAACCAATCTCATAGGGCTGTGATTGTGATTAAAAGAGATAAGACCTATTTAGTACCATGAGTACCATATACTAAGTGCTCTGTGAAGAGAGGTGGTTATTATAACCATCAAGTAGATGGACTGGTATATATAGATGGTTAAGAAAAAGGTACAGTCAGCCCACCATATCCATAGGTTCCTCCTCCACGGATTCAACCAATCATGACCGAAAATATTTGGGAAAAAAAAAATTGCATCTGTACTAAATGTACAGACTTTTTTCCTTGACATTATTCTCTAAACAATATAATATAACAACTATTTACATAGCCTTTACATTGTACTAGGTATTATAAGTAATCTAGAGATGATTTAAAGTATATAAGAGAATGTGTGTAGGTTATATGCAAATACTGTGCCATTTTATATCAGGGACTGGAGCATCCTCTGCTTTTTATATCCATGGGAGGTCCTGGAACTAATCCTCTGGGATACCAAGGGACAACTGTATTTAAAAAGTAACATTTACAACATTGATGCTATAGTATGTAGGCTGTCATGACTCACTAAACTGAAAGCTTTTTGTTGCCAGTTTTTCATCAGCATTCTTCAGTGCCCGTCATTGTATCTGGCACTAAAAACCATACAGAGAATGACTAAATGAATGAATCCCTTAATTGTAAGTTTTCACTTGTAGAGCTATACTCTAGCTCTAGTATTGGTCCTGTGGTAATTAAAGACAGCATGTTAGTGTGTTTATAAGTATACAGGAGTGAAGTTTTCATAAACTTAAATGTTGCATTTCAATTACAGGCATCAATTAGCAAGGTAAAAGTAACGAACCATGGCTCAGTTTCCAACACCTTTTGGTGGTAAGTTTTCAGAAATTTCCCCTTTTCAATGTACTTTGGGACCAGATTTTTAAAACTTGGTATTATGGCAAATTGTAAATAAAAAAGTAGAGAGAATGATACAATCAACTCTCATGTACTCCATCATATAGTTTCAATAATATCAACTTGTGGCCAATATTGTTTCCTCTGTATTCTTTTGAAGCACCTCCCAGCCATCTTATTTCATCCATAAATATTTTAATGTCTGTATCTAAAAGATAAGAACACATTTAAAGACAACTACTATACCATTGTCACACCTATAAAATTTCCAGTATATCTACTCCATGTTAAAATTTCCCTGATGGTCTCTGGAAATTTTTTGTTATGGTTTGTTCAAATTGGATCTAAATAAGGGTCATCCGTTGCAAATAGTTCATGTGTCTCCTAAGTCGTCTTAGTGTGAAGAACCCTCTGCCCACTTATTTTGTTTGCTGTTTATCTGTTGAAGTGACAAGGTTGTTTATACTTTTTCAAAGCCCAGATTTGAAGCATGCCATTTTTGGTTTGTTTTACTTTAGTTTATCTGTTTGAAACATAGCAGTCTGCATAAAAAATGTGTTTTTCAGGTAATTTTTCCTAACCTTACTAGGAAATTGTTAAATGTTCTTGCTTACTGGCCAAGTATTTTTTTAACAAAAGAGAGCCTAGCATATTAACAGATTACTCTTGGCAGCTGTCTAATCTAGTTGTCATGAAGAGAGTTAGGAGGCACAAAGCACCATCCTCTGATCCTATCTGTAAAAGTCTGTGGGATTCCAGTACAGAAATCTGCAGAGTTTTCAAAATCATTAGTTATTCTGTTTTATTTTGTGGGGGTTTTTTTTTTTTTTGTTCCCTTTCTTAATTCCTATACAAATTTTGGTTTTTGGTTTTCCTTTTGTTTATATTTCCAGGGATGAATTCTGTCAGGGCAATAAAAA
This sequence comes from Avahi laniger, assembly GCA_963575035.1. Lineage (NCBI taxonomy): Eukaryota > Metazoa > Chordata > Mammalia > Primates > Indriidae > Avahi > Avahi laniger. The sequence goes on from CAUYSK010006188.1 coordinate 9,588, forward strand.
TCCTTTCTAGAAATCGCAGGACTGTAAGGCCTGTGAGGGAAGGGGTCGTGTCTGCCTCCAGTGCCACTTTATCCCTATAGTAAATACTTTTCTATATTTACTGTGACTGAGTGGATTCCCACTTTTCCTGTCCGTGTCACACAGACCCCACAGAGAAGAGAGATACAATATTGAGACATTTTGCTGTGTGCACACTCACATTTTGTGTGGAACATACACACTGTGTGTTCCCGCCTTTTTGGAAAGCGTCTGAACTTTTGAAAGCTTTTTGTGTATGTAGTCTAGAATTATGTTAGTGAATTTGTTTGAGGAGACCTAGGACTAAAGGGAGGAAGATCTCAGTAGTGAGTGGACATTTGGCCAGTCTAAGAGCTGAAACTAAAGGAGAACCTCAATCCCATGCTCTTTGGCCATTATTTTTTATCAGGATACCCATTTTTAAAATAGCTTTAGTGAGGTATAATTTACAGAGCGTAAAATTTACCAGTTTCAATTGTACAATTCGATGATTTTTAGTAAGTTTACAGGGCTGTGCAACCATCACCACAACCCAGTATTTGTATATTTTTATCACCTCAAAAAGATTTTCATGGAGTCACACAGGATACTAATTGTGAGGCTCAGCTGCTGCTTTCATAACTTTCATCTGTGGCATTTAAGGCACCTAAGAGTGCAATTTTAAGTTAATATTGACTTAGTCTTTTGCTTAGGTTTATGTAAGTAAATTATTAATTCATATGTCTTCATGTAATCCTGCTAACTATAGGATTATAGGGCCAGTTTCTAAAAAAGGAATTCGTACCTTTCTCCCTCTCTGTTTCTCTCTGTCTTTCTGTTACTTTCTTTGTCATACTTTACTCTTAATTTTCTAACTTTATATGCATAATTTCCAAGGACAAACAGATGCTAATTTATCAAATGATTTATAACACATGGACAGAATCTTGAAGTGCTATAGAAATAGTGTGTGAGAGCACTTTGGTTTTCTTTTCTCACTGAATAATTTGTCTTTTCTTTGGATTATAGGCAGCCTGGATATCTGGGCCATAACTGTAGAGGAAAGAGCGAAGCATGATCAGCAGTTCCATAGTTTAAAGCCAATATCTGGATTTATTACTGGTAATTGGAGTCAGTATTTTTATGTTTTTACTTATCATTAGTGCATATACCTGTGGAAAATCTATTACACAAAGCTAAGGTGGGCACATACCACCAAGGGAACATTTTACCTATTTTGCCTTAACTCTGAGCCCGTATTTTTACAATTGCTTTTCATGGGATACATTCATACCTAGTTTGCAATCCTCAGTGCATGTCAAGCCACTTGTTTTGGGCATATCATTGATGGGAGTTGATTAAGATCAAAGGACACGTTCTTTAGGTAATGTAGGATTAGACTGTGACCCTTCAGCTAAAATACTTACTTAATTCTGGTCTCGAACTGATTTGAGAAACTGTTCAGTAAATTAACAGATTTTGAGCACTTTTTTAAAAAAAAGCATTATTTTCATTGCTGTCTCCTTCAAGTTCCTTTTGTACTTTGCCTTTTTTTAACTCTGAGACAGAGTCTCACTCTGTTGCCCGGGCTAGAGTGCTGTGGCATCAGCCTAGCTCACAGCAACCTCAAACTCCTGGGCTCAAACGATGCTACTGCCTCAGCCTCCCGAGTAGCTGGGACTACAGGCAGGTGCCACCATGCCCAGCTAATTTTTTCTATTTTTAGTAGAGATGGGGGTCTCCCTCTTGCTCAGGCTGGTCTTGAACTCCTGACCTCAAGTGATCCTCCTGCCTTGGCCTTCCAGAGTGTGTATTTTGCCTTTTTAAGTATTTCCCGTTCGATCACTCTTCAGGAATTCACTTTAGAAAACATGGGATTAGATTTCCCAGGGAATTACTTTTGCATGTGTTTGTGTCATCGTTCTCTTTACTTTATTAATTCTTTATCATTGATATGATTCTTTTAAAATCATTGTTAATTATTCTCCATAAACATATCAGAAGGACCCAGAATTCGAAGTAAAAGTATTGGGAATGGCAAAGAACTTTTTTTTTTTTTTTTTAAATAAAGGATAAGTGTGGGTCATCAATTTCCTGAGGATTCTTGTAAATGTGCTGTGGCATAATGGGTAGCCATTAACTTCTTAGTTAATAGCAGATTAATTAAAGTGGGCAATCCATCCCAGCAAATGGTTGGCCCCTTTTGAGATGATTTTTAAAAGTGTTATGTTCTAAAGTCAGTGCTGATAGACTCATTTTACTATTGCTTGTAGGCTTACCATTTGATTTTTGTTATTTATTCAATTTGGTATTTGTAGGATTACCAGTCTCTTTCTTAATTTTATAATTTTGCTATAAGAAAAATTGTCAGCTGTTGTTTTTTTCTGAAACTTTTTCCATTTAATCTACAGGTGATCAAGCTAGAAACTTTTTTTTTCAATCCGGGTTACCTCAACCTGTTTTAGCACAGATATGGTAAGTTGGAATTTTATATAAGCAGAAGGTAAAATTAAATATTAGCCAGTTCTATTTGGTAATATGATTTCTTGTACTACAGAAGAAGAATATATATCTCTAGCTTGAAATACTCTAATGCTTCTTACCAGAGAAATTCTTCTGAAAAATGCCTTTCTAATATGGAACTAAAAAAAAAAAAAAAAAAAAAGTAGTGCTATTTGAATGCTAGAACTCTGTCAAAGTTGAATTTGAATTTCCAGTTGAGACATTTAAATTTTGGCATTTTCTCACCAGTTTGTTTTGGTGTCATCCACATCACCCATATTCATTTGAATGTCCATATTTCTTGATTTATAATGGAATAGTTCTTTATCTTTCATTGACTGAAAAATAAAAGGAAAAGAAAATATTTGAAAGTGCATGGTGAATGCATAATAGATATTGTTGAGGTCATCGTCAGAAATAGGTGTCAATATTTTGAAGCCACAGGAAAGAAAGAGTAAAAATATAGGTTTGGATTCTAGGATCATGACTTTGGGGAGTCATGGTGAATTCTGCTGTCCTGTATGAAGCATTTTCTCACAAAGTATGCTTAATACTTCATTCATTTCCCTGAGTTTATGAATGTTATGGAGGCATCTTGCTATAATGAAAAGAGCACATACCTCAGTTTGAATCCCATCACCACTTTCTTTCTTTCTTTCTTTCTTTTTTTTTTTTTGAGACAGTGTCTTCAGTGTCTTGCTTTGTCATCCAGGCTGGAGTGCAGTGGCCTGATCATAGCTCACTGTAACCTTGAATTCCTGGACTCAAGTGATCCTCCTGCCTCACCCTCCCAAAGTACTGGGATTACAGGCATGAGCCATCATACCCTGGCCCCCAGCACCACTTTCTATCTCTCTGATTTGGAACATACATTTACCCTCTTAGACCTCAGTTCTCTAGAAGATGGGAATGCTTATAGTTTCATTACAGAGTTGTTGAGAGGATTCACAGAAAAACTATACATAAAGGAATTAGTATGGGACCTGGCACACAATAGGCCCTCAAAATGAAACCCAAAAATGGTAGCTATTATTATCTGCAGGGGCTGGGTATTCCACATAACAAATTTTCCAACTAATTATTAATACTTGTCTTCTTAAATGACCAACCTCTTTTATTTATATTAAGTCATTAAATATGAAATGTCATCTGATTTTAAATCAAAAGTATAGTTTATTGTATCTCAAACAGGAAGCAGTACAATTAATTGAAGTATATGCTTAAACTATTGACACAGTTTTGCCATCTTAATAATAGCTTGTCTATGCTGGCAGCGAAGAAGCCTGGAGAGTGAGTGGCGATGAAATCGAGAAAGGCATTTTCCACAGCTTGTTGAGAATTGAATATTTTTCCTTGCAAGAATTGGTCCAGAGTCTGGAAGAAGTTGCAGTCAGTTGTTGGAAGGTCTGGTAGAATACTGTGGTTGACAGAGAGTTTCTAAGTCCAGCTGCTGTAGTTTGAACAGAATTGTTTGTGCGACCTGTGGTCTTGCAAGCGGATTGGCCTATCTCTATTGACCAATCTCGGCTGCTTAATTGCAAGCATCCTCATCATTTCATTTAATTGGCTGCAGTAGACATCCGCTGTAACTGAATCATCAGGTTTCATGAAGCTGTAGTGGATAATACCAGTGCTGGACCACTGAACAGACACCATTAACTTTTGTTGATGACTGTTCAGCTTTGGACTGTGTTTCAGCACTTCATCTTTATCCAACCATTGTGCCGAACACTTATGATTGTCAAAAAGAATCCATTTTTCATCACATGACACAATACATCGTAGAAATGGTTCGCCTTTATGTCATGACAGCAAAGAAAGGCAAGCTTGGAGAGGATTTCTCTTCTGATGCTCGTTTAATTCATGAGGAATCAATCTATCCAGCTTCTTTACCCTGCCCATTTGTTTCAAACGATCCAATATTGTTAGATTGGTAACATCAAACCTTGCTGCTAATTCACGCATAGGTTGAGATGGATTCACTTCCACTACAGCTTTCAGCTTATCATTATCCACCTTGGTCTCTGGTCGCCCACGTGGCTATTTTCAAGATTAAAGTCACCAGAACGGGACTTCTCAAACCATCTACGTACTGTGTGTTCATTAGCCACATACTTCCCAAACACTTCATTGATATTTTGAGCTGTCTGCACAGCATTGGTTCCACAACAGGACTCATATTCAAAGATAACACGAATTTTTGACTTACCCGTGGTTCCACAAAAATTGCTCCAAAAAAAATTGAGAGAGAATCACAAGCCAAATTGTGCATTTGAAAGATAAGATGTACCTTGACAATAAAAATAAAACAAGAATTGTCACAGTGAAATGTCAGAGATATCAAATGTCAAACTTAGAACTTAAGGAAATCAGACATTTCATACTTAACCTAATTGTGTGGAAATTAATAAAGATCAACATAGCTTATCATTATTTTCAAGGAGAGTGTATACAACACAATCTAAGCTTTTCTTGATTATGCTATCATTATGAAAAATCATTGACTATGTTCTGAAATAGCAAACTTTCATGGTGTGTGTGTGTGTGTGTGTGTTTGGATATATTTGAATTGAAACAGAATGATACCAGATTCCTGTGCTTTTTTGGGTGTCTGATTTATTTTCTTTTTCCTGGTTGTCAGCATATTGGCTGCCAGACTGTCTCTTTCAACTAGTGAGCTTGCTCCTACAAAGCCATTCTAGTTCTAACTTCGGATCTACTAGAGCTTGAAAAGCCAGATAACCAAGTGGTATTGGAATTACTTTTAAAATAAAGTAATAGGCTCAGAGAAAAAAAAGAGCATGTGAGCAAGAAATCATGCACGTGTGAGCACAGGAGCACTGTTGCAAGAGACCTGTGCACCTGCTTTAGCAAGCTTCTTTTGCTCTGAATCCTGGTACATGGTTGGTTTTATACCATCATCAAGACCTCTCACTAGAACCTTCTTTCCCAGACTTAAACTTCCTCCACTGAATTGTGCTTTTATATTGTATTCCCAATTTTTGAAGATTCATTTAGGAAGCAGTCTTATGACGACTACTCTGCTGCAGTAAAACCTCACCCCATATTTATTCATTCAACCTTGAAAAAATATTTATCTGATGTCTACTATGGGCCAGTAACTTTTGTCAGTGCTGGGGATATAGCAATGGAGAAAACAGACAAAATCAGCACTTTCACTGACATTACAGTCCAGTGGAAGGAGACAGTTAATAACAGCATAAAAATTGTCATGGTAATAAATATTATGGAGAAAAGTGAAGTGTTATCTAATGAATTTCATTTTTTTCCCCATGAAGACAGTTTTCTAAACTTTTACCTGAATGGCCCAAAGTCATTTTTGCTAATTTATTATTTTTATTGTGAAAATTTTTGTTAACACTAAAAATGGTGAATTGGCAGTCTTAGGTTGAATCAGAAGTTTTCTTTGTCTTGATAACCTTTTACTAAATACATTTTGTGATTGCATATTTTACTTTTATCAAGGAATTCTATTATAAAAATACAAAAATAAAAAAACTCCTGTAAGTATCTTTTCCCAAAAGAAATTTCTTTGAAGAGTCATTTGGAATTTTACGAAGCGCAGATGCCCCGCTCAGATAATGGAATAATTTAGTACAAAGTATGAGCAAGATCTTTCAGCCTGGCTTTGATACTAATTCATGTAGTAACCCTGGACAATACTTGGCCTCTTCAAGACTGGGTTTTTAAAATTACAAGTAATAACAGCTGATCTAACTAAACGATTTCCTCTCCTCTCTCATACCAAACTTGCATTCTTATATGGTTTTCCTGGTAAGTTCCCAGGGTAGGCCCTTGCTCCTTTTGGTAGAGAGAGGAATGGGTTTGATTCTGAAATTTTATATATCTTGTTATGTATGTGTTATGTACCTATGTCAGTCATCTGGGGAAGAAGAGAGTCTTGGATTGAGAATTGGGAACTGTTTCAACTCACTCTCTCTCTTTCTCTCTCTCTCTCTCTCTCTTTCTGCCTTAATTTCTTTGTTCTGGACTTCATTTCAAATATATGAGTGATATGGACTGATGGAGAGTATATGGTAGAAACCTTTATAATGTTTCATTCCCATGCAGAAACTATATTCCAGTTAACCAATTTAAGAACTTTTAACTGTAACCTGTTAATACTTTGGCGACTACTTGCCTCTCCAGTCTGATTTCCACTTAAGGATACAAGAAAACCCTAGTCTCAGAGGATTGATTCAAGTCATTGTGTACAATGCCAAATTATAACAGTGGCCAAAGATGATACATCGCCTTAGAAATTATCTTACTAATAAGGAACTGGAAGGAAACTGGCAAACAGCCTTTTGGCAACTGAAGTGCTTTAAATTGTTTCATCCTTGCCCTAGAGGGGGAGAAGGAGGAAGCAGAGGGTAGACAAGAGCCAGAAGGTACAGGGAAGAAAAAGGAGCCAAGAGGCTGGATGAGGACTTTGGACTCCAAGGCAGAAGGGCCCACAGAAATGGAGAGAAGTGAGGGGCAGGGTGGGAGCACCACCTAGAAATGGGCCCTCCGAGAAAAGAAGGGAGCCAGAGACCTAAAGGCAAAGATTAGAACAGCTTGGTGATCTGGTTCAAAGATGGGGACGTGATAGGGCAAACAGCCATGTAACTTGTACTATCTTAGGACACTTCTGAGTTTGTGTCAGAAAGGCCTACAGCCACCAATAAGATCAATTTGCCGAATTCAATTTACAAAAAAAAAAAAAATGCCATTTGGACTCGTGGTCCCCTCTCCCATCCCTCTTTCCTGAATCCTCACCATCGCAGTTCAGGGCATTGAGCATCTGTCAATCCAGCTGCCCAAACCAACACCCGGGAGCCATGCTTGATTCCTCTCTTTTCTTTATCCTGCACATGCAACCATCAGCATATGATTTGACTCCATTTTCAGACTTTATCCCCAATCTGGTCATTTCTTTCTCTCTCCACTGCCCCCATCCTGACCTGTCATCTCCCTTGGGGCCACTGTTTGACCATCTGGACTGGAATCTCTTGCACTTGCCCCTTTGGATTCCATTCTCCAAGCAGCAGGAAGAATCTTTTTAAACAGTAAATCCATTTAAAACTCTCCATTGAGAATAAAATCAAAGTCATTACCAAGACTACAAATCCCAGTATGATCTGGCTCTTGCTTTGTTCCCTTCCTGTTTTGCATCACTCTCTTCCTCAATTTTTTTTTTTTTTGAGACAGGATCTCACTGTGTTGCCCTGGGTAGAGTGCAATGGCACCATCATAGCTCACTGCAACCTCAAATGATCCTCTTGCCTCAGCCTCCCAAGTAGCTGGGACTGCCGTCGCACCACACCCAGCTAATTTTTCTATTTTCTGTAGAGATGAGGTCTCAATTTTGCTCAGGCTGGTCTCAAACTCCTGGCCTCAAGTGACCCTCCTGCCTGGGCCTCCCAAAATGATAGGATTACACGCATGAGCTCCCAGCCTATTACTCAATTTCTGCATTCCAGCTACACTGAGTTTCTTTCTGTTCTTTAAATGGGCCAAGTTCCTTCTTGCTTCATAGTCATTGCACTTAGTCTTTCCTCTTCCTGTAATACAGTTCTTCTAGATCCTTACATAGCTGGTTCATTACCTTTTAGGTTTCTTCACTTCATTTGTCACTCCCAGAGAGAGGTGGTCACTGATCAGCTAGTCTAAAGTGATTCCCTCTGCCCACCTTCTGTCTTCTCTTTCTCATTACCTTGATAGCACTTATCACCACGTACGTAGAACAATCTGATTTGCTCTCTTGTTTAGTGTCTGCTTGCACTAAAATATAAACTATGTGAGGGCAGGAATCTTGTCTGTCTTTTTCACAGTTCTAACTCAAATTCTTAGATAGTGCCTAGACCTTATTATGTACTCTCTCCCCCACCTTCCCAGTAATTGGTTTTAGAGTGAATGAATGACTAGACTGGATTCGTCTGTGCTGTTGCTTGGCTTTACCTCCATCTTAGAGGGCAGCAAGTGGGATATGAGCAGCCTGTGACAAGCTTTAGCGGATGAGGTGGGCTCCTATAGTAATTTGCAGGCATCAGCCCTGGTGCAGTGAGTGAAATTGGCCAAGAGGAGCCTGGCCTCTTCCCTTAATCCTATAATATACACAAAGTAGTTTCAGAATTGCTACACTCAAATCCACTACAAACCACAAACCTATTAAGTAGAATTCAAGATTACTTTATAGTTCGTTTTGTTTTTAAACTGAGGACATATGTGTTAAAAAGTTACTTGGATTAGTTTTTTTCCTCCTCCCATGTGGATATGTTATTTATTCAAAATACTATTAGGTTTGTTTTCATTTTTATTTGGGTGTCTCTCTTCATTTTGGTGGACTTTATTTTTTTTAACACATAACACATTAACAAGGTTCTGAAAACTAAAACTATACAAGAAAGTGTACTCAGACAAGTTCACTCCCTCTCTTATATAGCCCTTTGTACCTATTCCCTCCTATTTTACTAGTTTCCTGTTATCCTTCATTTGTCTATTTTTGTGGAAAAAAGCAGGAACATAATATATAATGTGTGCATATTCATATTTAGATTACTTCCTCTTCTTCCATAAATTAAGGAAACCTCTTATAAATGCTCTTTCGTTCTTTGCTTTCTTTCATTTAACAGCATATCCTGGAAATCACTCATATCATTCCATAGAGATCTTTCTCATTTTCTTTTTACAGTTACATAATATTCATTGTGGAGGATATACCATAGTTTATTCAACTAATCTCCTGTGTGCATGTATTTAGTTTATTTCCAATATTTTGCAATTACAAATAATACAGCAACAAATGAGCTTGTGCCTGTGGGTTTTTGTATTATTGGAGGTGTGTCTTCAGGGTAAATTCTTAGGTGTGCAGTTGCTAGTTCCAAGAGTAAATGCATACTTAGTTTTCCCTCATTTGGAGTCAGCAGCACTTTTCCAACCAACAGTGTGTAAGAATGATAAATGGTTTATTTGTACAAATTGAACAAAAAGCTTGATACCTCTGTTCCCTTTCTCAACTCAACCCTGCCTGTGGTTATGTACAGATTTTAATATAACGGCTAACATTGTATTTAAAATGACTTTGTTTCAAGAGTCATACATAGGAATTGTTTGACTTACGTTGTTTTTAGTGTATTTTTTACTTTGGAAATTAAATGAGTTTAATTTCAGTATTGTCAGATTTATAGTTAGTCTTTTAGGGGATCATTAGACACAGATAAACTGGAGAAATAACTATACCTGGGAGATGAACTGGATGGCAGAGGGGAAGCAGCTTTTTGCAGAGAAGCTTTTTGAAACAGAATGCCAACTCTGTTGTACTGGGGGATAGGGCTGAGAGCTGAGCTTTGTAGGAGTAACTACTGTATTTCCATAAATTCCTTTGAATTTTCATTACCAGGGAGTCCCCACAGTTGTTTTGTTAATTGAGTTTTTTTTTTTTGAGAACCACAAAATTCTCAACCAGATGTTGGGATTATAGTGAGTGGTGTCAAGTTAGTCCCCTAGAACCTAATGATTACATGTTTCTTCTCCTCACCCATGGAGACACTTAATAAGAAGGTTTTTAGAAACACTAGATTCTAACTAAGCCTTTACTAGAAAGACTCTTCTCCCCTTCTCTCCACTTATTATTCCACATTTGATATTTCCATTTCTCACTAGAAAACACGTTTTTGGGCCAGTGATGTGGGGAATAGGCAGTGGGAATCTGCCTGATTGATTGGTTGATTTTAGTATGCCTGTTGAGGTTGTTTACAGGGAATATTTTTCCTCTGAAAACCATTTGAAATAGTTGACTATCTTTTTAAAAATATTCAGCAAGAGAAGGTAAATTCAGTGTTTCATTTTATACGCTTAATTTCCTTTATAAAACCTGGAAGTTGGCCGGGCACGGTAGCTCACACCTGTAATCCTAGCACTCTGGGAGGCTGAGGAGGGAGGATCACTTGAGCTTAGGAGTTTGAGACCAACCCGAACAAGAGCAAGACCCTGTCTCTACTAAAAATAGAAAAATTATCCAGGCATGGTGGCATACACCTATAGTCCCAGCTACTCGGGAGGCTGAGGCAGGAGGATCGCTTGAGCCCAGGAGTTTGAGGTTACTGTGAGGTAGGCTAATGCCTAGCCAACAGAGTGAGAGTTTATCTTCAAAAAACAAAAGCAAAACCCTGGAAGTTGGTACAAAAATAAAGTAACAAGAGATCATTTTCAATTATGAATATAGATGCAAAATATCAAAACAAAATCTTAGCAAATAGAATTCCACAGTATATAAAAAAAATAACATATTATTTCCAACTTGAGTTTATGCCAGAGGTGCAAGATTTGTTCTTAGTCAAGAAGCTCTGTCAATATTTGTCTTTATTTCAGCAGATAAAAAGAAAACCTGCGATCACATCGATGGGTGTGGTTTAGGCATTTGATAAAAAATACAGTAACCATTTCTAATAAGTAGAAAGGAACTTCTTTTAAATATGTCAGAGTACTTTCAAAAATCAGTACCAAATATTCTATACATTGAAATACTAAATCCATTTCATTTAAAGTCAGAACTGAGCAGGAAGGCATTCAGTAGTATCTTATTTATTTATTTTTTCCTGACTACTAGACTATGTGGGATCAGGAATGTCTGGAGGCAGTAAGACCAATGAAAAAGAGGATTGGCATAAATATTGGAAAAGAAGATAATGCTAATTTTTTGCTAGTTATGTGATTGTATACTTACTAAATCCAAGAGATTTTAGTTTAAAAAAATTAAGATTCACAGAAGTTTTGTAATTTCTATAGTATTTATGCTAAATACAAGATAAAAAATTTTTTAAAATTAAAATTTTTCTCTGTGCTTGAAATGAACACATAAAAATGGAAATGAGGGGAATGTTTCATTTAACACTGGCAAAAATGATAAAATTTCTTATAAGTATGCTTTTCTTATTAAATATATTCTATCAAAAAAGTGATAGTTTTATTATTGGAAATATTTATTTGTAGAACTGAGCAAATGGAAAGATACTATTTTCTTTGGTGGGAAGACTATCACAAATATATCAGTTTGCCAAAAATTATTATCTAAATCTAATACAGTTTTTGGATCCCAGTATGGTGGTTTGTAGAATAAAGCGATCTTAAAATTCACAGGGAAAAAATAAACATCCATGAATAGCCAAGAAAAGTTTTAACAAAACCTTGCCAGATATCGGAACATCCCTGAGAGCCAGCGTGATCATATAGCATTGGCATATTGACCTGGGAATTGTTCAGACAGAATAGATAATGCAGAAATAGATCTCACTTAATATGAACACTTAATACATGACAAAAATTTGTTTTTAGTTCAGTGAGAAGAGGATGGAATAAATATTGCTAGAAAAGTGAGGAATCCATGAAATATGGTTGAACCCTAGGATAATATTGCCCCCCTCCATGCAATTATAGTTGGTTTAAAGATTGAAATGTAATAAAATAATACAATCTTAGAAAATTAAGGGCTAAACACCTACAAACTATATAATAAAAGAAATATTGGTCCAAGTATTGTGACTCATGCCTGTAATCCCAGCACTTTGGGTGGCTGAGGGGGAAGGATCGTTTGAAGCCAGGAGTTTGAGACCAGTCTGGGCCACATGGCAAGATGTCATCTCTACAAAAAAATTTTTTAAAAAATAAGCTGGGCATGATGGTGCATGCCTGTAGTCCCAGCTACTCAGGAGATTGAGGCAGGAGGACCACTTTAGCCCAGGAGTTTGAGGCTACGGTGTGCTGTGATCAAGCCACTGCACTCTAGCCTGGGCAACAGAGTCAGAATCTGTGTCTTAAGAAAGAAATATTTTATATATAAAAAATCTGGGATTCCTGTATGGTTCGTATATTATACACAAAATAACAAATACTGAATTTTTAAAAATCTTTGAACATTCTACAGATAACCAGCTAACATGTTATACATAGTGAACTTATACACTGACAACAAAAAGACATGCAATCCATCAGAAAACTTGGCAAAGGATATGAGTAAGCACTTCATGGAAGTACAGACCCAAATAACCATGAAACATCAGAAAAGTGATGTTCAAGCTCCCTAGTAGGGAGGGGAATTTGGACTCTACTGGCATGGTTTGCTGAAGGAGTCATGACTGCAAGAGGACCCGGGGGAAGAAAGGAGGTTCCCATAACCATGGGGCTCTGTTTCCTGCTTTATGATCCTTCTTTCTTTTCCAAAATAGTTGTGCTTATACAACTTTTATCACTTTTAGAGATTTTTAATCTTTGTTGTATGTCATGCTTTTTATTCTGTTACATGTCTTCTTTCTTTAACTCCTGCTACATAGGATTATTTTCTATGTAACTTTATTTTCTTTTGTAGACACTATTTGGATATAGCTCAGTTTAAAAGATTGCTAGTCATGCATTTTAATTGAACTAGCTAGTCTGATGTTTCAAATGCAGTTTTATAAGATTGGTTTCATATATATGAATAAATATTCATGCTTTTAATATCTGAATTAAAAAGAAATGAAATCTGAATAAACATTTTTTATGCAGAAGAGGTTAAGTCATAAATATGCACAGTTTGGGTTGTATAATGTGGTTTCTAATTGCAAGGACAAAATTTCTTCCTTTTGCTTACTCTTCTTTGGGAGAAAATACTTTGAAGCTCGTTATAAGTTGTGCATGGAGCACGTATGATTCAGTACGATTTTCAAACAGCACACATATTTGTAAGCTCATTACAGAGTTGTTGGGTGGTATAGGGCAGGATTCTAAAGAAAAGTTAAATTTTAAGAGTTTTAGAAGAATACTAGCATTATTGTATAGTGTACCATAGCATAGGGTAGCATAGCATAGCATAACAAGTCATGTTCCCATGTTAAGGTTTGTAGAACTCCACAGAACAGTTAATACAATCTAACGAAATGTCTCTGGCCATGACATTGTTTCTAAATCCTTGTTTTTCCCCCAACAGCTTTATTGTGACATAAATCCCATAATAAAGTTGACACAGTTTAAAGTGTCTAATTCATTGGTTTGTAGTTTATTGACAGAGTTGTGCAACCATCACCACTATCTAAGTTTAGAACATTTTCAACTCCAAAAAGAAATGCCTTTTGGTGTCTAAAATACAAATCTTCACACTGGGGCTGAAAATTACCTGAAGTAGCATATAAGTAAAAAGGAGCAGAGTAAAAGATATTTTATGTTAATAAGACCTTGCCAGTATTTACAGGCTGTTCCCCATAGCTTGGAAAACAAATTTTTTTTGCGTTGTTCTCCCTTAGGGTAATTATTTTGTTTTTGTGTCAGCGGGAGTGGTGGTTTTGGAAAGGTTTTTTTATGGTCACAGTTGTTCTGAGTTCATGCTGTTGGTTTGCAGGGCACTAGCTGACATGAATAATGATGGAAGAATGGATCAAGTGGAGTTTTCCATAGCTATGAAACTTATCAAACTGAAGCTGCAAGGATATCAGCTCCCCTCCGCACTTCCCCCTGTCATGAAACAGCAACCAGTTGCTATTTCTAGTGCACCAGCATTTGGTAAGTCTGAAAATGAATTGGTTCCTATACTTCATTGTATGTTTTAGAAATAAATGTTTCCTTTTTATTCCCCTCTTAGTTTATAGCATTATGAAATTTCAGGAGGTAATTCTATCTCAAAGATGATGGCCTTGTGCAGGCAGATAGTGCTGAGTAGAAGGAGCCTGTTCTCTAGGATGTGAAAGTGATCAATGAACGTGAAGGTGCCAGTTGTCAGTTGGGAACAGCTTTGTGGTCTGCTGCATCTTTGCCCTTTTTTTTGCTCTTCACATTGACCCTTCATGTTGTCACATACTTCCTTTTGGCTTTCTGTTTCCGTAATGTCTGTATTTCTCCTTGTGCCTAAATAGTTCCTTTGGATTATGGTATCTAGAAATATATTTTTTGAATGACAATATTAGGTCAATTAGCCACATTAAATTTTTTCTTAGAACAAAATGGAATGGAAAATAAAAACATTGGTATCCTGATTAAAAACATTATTCCATTGAAAAGTTATCTTTCAGGTATTTTTCTCATAAATTAATTGGTAATTAGTTGACTGAGATCATCAACAGTTCTGATTTCTTTTCTGTTCTCACCCTAGACTTTAATTATTTAGGTTGATTTGAAGATCACAGTAATCAGATCTAACATCTGATTCATGGGGAGCTTCTGTAACAGTTTAAAACAAAACTCAAAAACTGCAACTAGAGTTTCTTTCCCTCTTTTCGTCCTGATATGTCTGATGATAGGTGATAAAGTGAATTAGATTTGGGAGGGGCAGTCAGCAGTAATTCAGGTTGTCTCTGATAGAATTAACGATGAGCTAAGACAAATAAATACTCTGGTTTTACTTATTAGATTTCCTATTAAAAACAAAGAACGTATTGCCTTTCTTTTGGTGAGGTTTAGCCACAAGGCTAGTTTTTGTAAGGGTTTTGGGGAAGAATTTTAGACACGTAGCACAGTGGTTCAAGAGAATAAGAAAAAACTCATGTGTGAGCAAAGACTGGGAAGACTAGAAGTGAAGAGGACAGTAGCTCCCTGTGACTAGGGCACTTGTTAGTCTCGTCCGTTGTATATTCATGTGATTAACCTTTAGTTAACCAGCTTATTTAAGTGGAATTTGCTCCGAATCCCTGAAGGTCCCTGTAACCAATTTTTGTTCAGGACCCATGTGTTAAAATAGTTAAGGGGTATTTGGTTTTCCTTTGGCCTCCTTCCTGTGCTGCAAGAAGAAACTTCAGAGTGAAGAAAGGGTCAGATGGCCAGAGGCATCCCATTTCTTCTTTTTCCTTCAAACCTAGGGGTCAGTAATTTTTCCTGTAACATTTAATTTGTTTTCTCTTATTCCATTCCGCTATAGGAATTTCAACTGTGGAGATATTGCTGATTTAGTTTCAGGAGGTTGTGGTTTCACTGCTGAGAAGGTTTTACAGTCACTTAAGTAACTTGCCACAAGTTAGGAAAGGAACCCACCAGGATTTCTGACCTGACACCCTGCCAGCCAGCCCATGGCTCTTCCTGCAGGCTTCTGTCTGCCTTTCCTCACCTTGTTATCATCACATCAACATTCTCAGTAAATGACTTTTAAGAGGATAAGCCATGAGGGAATATGAGGACATAGGAGAAGTTACAAGTACGTAGTCCTAATCAAGTCTGCCCAAGTTTTCACAAAGATCTGATCTTTACTAGTATTTCTAGTCCCACCTCTCAGCTCAACCTAGGGTAATTTTTTTTTAAATAGTTTTTCCAGCTGTTTGAGAACAAAATAGTTTATTGCTATTATCATTATTTTCTAATTAATGTTAAAAATTACCTGACTATACATTTCTTAGCTCTTAGACATAGTATGTGCCTTTATATATAGTATTTTATTTGATTATAACAATAACCCCCAAATTATGCAGGAATTATTAGCCCTGTTACATAAATGACGGAATTGAGATTCTAAGAAGTTGAACAATTGGCTTAAGGCCAATTTAACAAAGGAGGTAGGGGCTTCCAAACCTAAGATTTTTCTAGGCTCTAGGTTACCTTATTACCTTCTCCCTCCCGCCTTCATTAACACCAATCCAGCTGGGTGATGTGTAGCGTCACTCTTCCAGGTTCCCCGACTGCATGTATTTTTAATGCAGATATTAACACTGTAGAATTAAGGCTCAGGCAGGGGTCTGAGCAATCATTTTGTTCAACTCCCCTGTGTTATAGAAGAGGGAATTGGGGTGCAGTGGTATTATGACTTGCCTAAGGGCACCAGGCTGAATTCTAGGAAAGTCTGTGAGTAAAATTTCCTTTTTCTCTCTCAGTGTGTTTGTACATGGCATGATTCTTCTTTTACTCTGCACCTACCTCATTCAGGAGGAGTTTACTTTTCTCTTGTTTGGTTTTCATTTTGCCAGAGTGCATGGTTTTACTGGATTAAACCAGTATTTTTTAAAGCCCCGCCTATGCGTCCTGGTTTCTGGGAGCGTGGTCGTGAGCAGGACATCATGGCTCCCGCAGCTATGGAGCTTATTTCAAGGTGGGAGATGCAAGCAAATAAATAAATAGTTCCAGGTAGGAATAAGTTCTATCAATTCATTAAAACAGGGTAATAGGATAGAGACAGATTGGACAGGGTGACCAGGGAAGAATTCTCGGAGGAGATGACTTTTGGGCTAACTTAGATAATGAGAGCCATGTGAAGACCTAGGCGAGAAGCCTTCCAGGCAAAAGGAACTACAATTGCAAAGATCCTAAAGGTAAACGAGTTTGGTTTTGCCAGGTGTGGGAGGAACTCGTAGCTGAAGTATGAGTAGGCCATGAGCACAGGGAGGTAAGGCAGGAGCCGGAGGGTTTAGGGCCTAATATTAAAAACCATATTAAGAGGCCGGGCGCGGTGGCTCACGCCTGTAATCCTAGCTCTCTGGGAGGCCGAGGTGGGCGGATCATTCTGAGCTCAGGAGTTCGAGACCAGCCTGAGCAAGAGCGAGACCTCATCTCTGCCAAAAATAGAAAGAAATTAA
>CAUYSK010006190.1:0-52463 GCA_963575035.1 Avahi laniger
GACAGCTAAGAATATATAGAAAAAATTAGCCGGGCATGGTGGCGCATGCCTGTAGTCCCAGCTACTTGGGAGGCTGAGGCAGAAGGATTGCTTGAGCCCAGGAGTCTGAGGTTGCTGTGAGCTAGGCTGACGCCACGGCACTCTAGCCCCGGCAACAGAACGAGACTCTGTCTCAAAAAAAAAAAAAAAAAAGCAAAAAAAGCCAAAGAGCTAGTTCTGTTTAACCCTTAGGGAAGAAAGCCTAATGGCAGTTAGTGAGGAGGGGGGTATAACAAGTCGTGTCTGACGTCCCATCTCCTCATGGCTAGGAACTCAGCTTTAAGATTCTCTGGGGTTCCCTTGGCCAAGAAGAAGTCTATCCAGTCAGTTGGAAGGCTTAGGATTTTATTTTTATTTCTCACAGAAAAGCCCCCAAATCAGGGCCTAGTTGAGAGGAGAGTTCAGAGGAGTCTGACTAGAATTTGGTTAAGAAGAGAATCTTTGTCATTATATACTGTTCTTTTAAAATATATTATCATTATTGTTTTATTATTATTACTGTTACGTGATGCTGCATTCTGATTGCCCTCTTCCCTGCCCAAGCTCCATAGAGAACTATCTAGCTTATGGGGCTTTTTTGTTTTTTTTTTGTTTTTAGTTGCTAGGCTCCACTTCTCCCTCTGTCATCTCCAGAAAGAAACAAACGACAGAGACCATTTTGTACCTCAGTTTCTGTACTTATATTTTTTGTCCAAAAAAAACCCCCTGTACTTATATTTTTACAAGTATATAAGTGTATTTTATAATTATACTTGTATTTCATTTGTCCAAAAACACTGTACTTATATTTTTTGTCCAAATAGTAAAAACTCATTTCTTTTTATGAAAAAGACTAGCAGTTTTCAGCAAGATCCTCTCATATCTTCTCCTGTTTCTAATACATGATTTGCATTTCTAGATCCAGGACTGAGAAGTTTCACATAATTGCAAACTAATTTTCATTAAAGATCGAAAACGTAGTTTTTTTTTATTTCATGATATTATTGAGGTACAAACATTTTGGTTGCATGTTATGACTTTGCCACATCCCAACCATGCTTTGAGACATGTCTTTTATCCCCCTACGATGCTCATCGCATCCTGAAAACATAGTTTTTTGTTTTGTTTTATGAAGGTAGTGTTTTGCAGTGGCTAAATATATGGACTTTGTAGGAAAAAAAGATCTGGATTTTAATTCTGGCTTTGTCACTTTTTAGTTATATGACCTTGGACATTGCTATGGTTTGAATATACTTGTAGAAATATAAGTACAGGGGTTTTTTTTGGACAAAAAATATAAGTACAGAAACTGAGGTACAAAATGGTCTCTGTCGTTTGTTTCTTACATACTTCTCATGATGCAATATGTGTCCTCTCCAAAATTCATGTTAAAACTTAATCCCCAATGCAATTAAGAGGTGTGGCCTTTTAGAGTTGATTAGGCCAAGAGGACTCCACCCTCATGAATGGATAAGTGCCTTATAAAAGGGCTGGAGAGTACTAGTGATGTCTTTTTGTCCTTCATTTTCTGCCATGTGAGGCCACAGCAAGAAGATGCTTTCTTGGAAGCAGACAGCAGCCCTCACCTGACAGTGAATCTGCTAATACCTTGATCTTGGACTTCCCAGCCTCCAGAACTGTGTAAAATAAACTTCTATTATTTATAAATTACCCAGTCTGTGGTATTTTGTTATAGCAATGCGAATGTACTAATACAGGCATATTAACTCTCAAATCCTCAAACCTTAGAAAGTAGCACCTGTCACAGGGATGTTGTGAAGCCTAAACTAGATGATGTATAAAAAAAACCTCACACCAGTGTTAAGTACATTAGCACTGGAGTTTCTTCCTTGCACTTTGAAATATACCTACTATGGTTTTGATGTTTGACCCCTCCAAAACTCATGTTGAAATTTAATTGCCATTGTAACAGTATTAAGAGGTGGAATTTTAAAGAGGTGATTAAGCTATGAGAGCTCTTTCCCTCATGGATGGGATTAATGCCTTTTATAAAAGGTCAAGTTTGGTCCCCTCCTCTCTTTCTTTGCTATTCTGTCATGTGATGATGCAGCAAGAAGACCCTCACCAAATGCTGGCAGTTTAGTATTGGACTTCCTAGCCTCCAGAACTGTGAGCCAATAAATTTCTATTCATTATAAATTACTCGATCTGTGGTATTCTGTTATAGCAACACAAACAAACTAAGACAGTGACATACTTCTCATGATGCAATATGTTTTCAAGTGTGGGAGAAATGTATCCACCTACATCAACATGACACAGCAATTAGGACTAAGAACTGAGATCACCCGTGTCAACATGACTTAGTTATTTGTTCCAAGAAAACTGTGTCCAGGAAACTTAAGACTGTAAACCCGTAAATAGCTTCAGTCTTTGCTTCAGGAAATTTCTGTAAGTCAATTTATCTGAGATAACAATTTTCTTTCCTGAGAAATAATTCATTTATTAAATAGTTTATGTACCAAAATTTGCTTCAAGACCTTGTGTTTATCAATCCTAATCCATTATGGTACAAACTTTGCCCAATCCCAGTGTTGCCACAGCATTGAAAGCTATGCCTTAAACCAGACCCCAAGTCCTTTAAATATCCTCTTTTGATCTTCTGATTCTGATCTGATCCCTGGCTACTTGTCTGACCTCATCTCTTATCACACCCTACTTGCTACATGGACTCCAGCCAGACCAACACCCCCTGTTGCTTTAGAAATGCTCCAGGCATACTCCTACGCTGGGTTTTAAACTTGCCAGTCCCTCCAGATATCTACATGATTCATTTCCTCATTAGGTGTAAGTCTTTGTAAATGTCACATTATCAGAGAACTTTCCTAATTACTTCATATGGAATTAACCCTTTAAGTACTATTTATCCCCAATTTGCTTTTCTCCACAGCACTTATTACAGCCTAACATATTATATTAAATATATATTTGTGTGTGTGTCTGTCTTCCTCCCAGCAGAATGTAAGCATCATTAGAGAAGCGACTTTATTTTTGTTTGTTGTTATATCCCTTAGTGCCTAACACTGCCTAAAACATGGTGGGATGTCAATAAATATTTGATGAATAAAGGGATACAATGAATGACAAGTGAAACTATGAGGAGACATAGTAGACACTCGCTAGAAGGAATCATTTCATCCAGACTTCGATGCCCTGTGGATGTTTCTGGCATGAATCAGACTGTTTAGAACACTTCTATCCAAAACTAATCGTGGTCTTTCCTTGCTTAAAACCTTTTAACAGTTTCCTATTGGTCAGGAGTTGGTAAACTATGGCCTATAGACTAAATCTATTCTTATGCCTATTTTTGTAAATAAAGTTTTATTGGATCACAGCCATGCTCATTCATTTATGTATTGTGTATGGCTGCTTTCCTGCTACCACAACACAGTTGAGTAGCTGCAACACAGACCATATGGCCCACAAATCCTAAAATATTTCTGATCTTGTTCTTTATAGAAAAGTTTTCTAACCCCTGCTATTGGCAAATTAAGTGCAATTTTCTTCAGACCTATCTCCTACCTAGAAGAGCAATGTGGGATTTAGCTAAGAGTTTGGAATTGCATAAGTTTTGTAGGGGCCTAGAGAAAACTTCCCCATCACTCTCTGAAGGACTGCTGAAAATCAATGACAAAAGGAAGATCAATAGGAGAAAAAGTATACAATTTTACTGATCATAGTTTTACATGACATGGGAATCTTCAGAGTGAAGACCCAAAGATACAGAGGAGACTGTCTATTTTTATGGTTAGGCTCAAAAAAGTGGAAACAGCTGTGTAGAAATGTGATTGAACAAAAAGAGTATGATCTAATGCTAATAGACTCAATGGGGAAACCCAGAAAGGGCTATCTATCTGTATTGTTCTTGGTCTCTCTGAATGTGTATTTCTTTCTTCTGAGTGTAGGGCAGGACCCTCTCTGGAATGGGACTCGTATGACTTACAATCAAACTAGGTAGGTCAGATAATTTCTTTATGGCCAGTTTTTACACAGAAAGGTAGGGGGGAAAGTTAGAGGAATATTTTTAGTTTTTATGACTGGCTTTGGGGAAAATGAGTTCTGTTTTCTGTGCCCTGTCTTAAGGAAGAGGGGTTCTATTTCTATGGCTAGCCTAGGAATAGAATGAAGGCAAAAGACAGGAAAGCAGGGGAAGGTCAGAGAGAGCCACTTCTGAGGCCTTCATTTTGGTGAATTACTTTCTGAGACCTGCAGTTCAAATTTCAGCTCAGCCAAATATTAGCTGTGGGAACTCGTGGAAATTACTTTGCCTTCCTGAGCCTCAGTTTTTTCATCTGGAAAATGGGGATCATAATGGTGTTTACTTCAGTTTTTGTTAGAATTAAATTATTGTGTTTAAGTAAGATTCTTACCATGCAGCCTGCTGTATATCAGGCACATATGAAATTTAATCTATGATTTTTATTGCTGACTCTCTGGCTATTTCGTGCTCCATGCTTCATTTATTATTAACACTCAACTGCTGAGAGTTCCTGTATACTGCAGGTTGTTTCCTGCTTCCATAAGTTGCCTACTGATTTCCTTTGCCTGGAACATATAATTAGAACTTAACTTGCCTTTGAAGACCTCCACTAAGGGTCCTTTTCTTCTCAGAAGACATTATTTAAAGCCATTATTTAAAGGGTGGAGTTATTGGTCCACTGTGGTTCTTATAATACTACTCTTGCAGTCAGACCCCTCTCTTAGGACTCAACAGATCAAGTTGAAATGATGTAAGCTTTGTCTCCCAGACTAAAAGCTCCTGGTGATGGTGGGGAAGTGGAGGAGGGGAGTTTTTACTCATCTTTCTATTTTCAGTATCTAGCACAGTGCCTGGAATATAGCTAATGGTTTTCACTAAATCAGTTACTCTAAGGAGGATATATGCTTTTTTGTCATTCCCTTTTGTTCACATGCTGCTTATAGCTGTTTCTGATAGAAAGGAGAGCATTGATGCTGGCTTACCTTTCCTATAAAGGAGTGAGGAGAGCTGTCTCAGTTCAGAGTATTCTCTGAAGGACTCTGTTGTGTTGGCCCAGAGTATGCTCTGAAGGAGTCTGTTGGCCCAGAGCAGGTTGCAAAGGCAGAGCAGTCAATTTTTTATATAGGTAGCTGTGGTCGACTAAAATGAGCATGGCCTTATCTTTCTGATGGCATTTGGTGGTTTGAGTCCCACCTATGCCACTTACTAACTACATAACTTTAGTTTGTTACTTCTCTTAGCCACAGTTTCCTTATTGTAAACCTGAAGAAAATTCTTCGCTCATTGACTTAGTGTGAGTGAGGATTACAAGAGATGAGGTTAGTAAAAGTTCTTGGTAAATTGATCTACACACATTAAGCACAATTATACTTAAGTCATTTAAATGACCCCATTTTCCTGGCTCATTACGTGGGAGCATAAATGAGACCCTCATAGGTTTGTTTATAAATTAGTTCATTCAGTAAAGATAAGGCCGGTCCTGTGTGGTTGGCTCAGTTCCTCTGATTAGTGTAGGCCATAAAGTCTGTGTGTCAAATATATTAATACAAAACAATTATTTGACCAAATAATGCAATACTCTTGAAAACATTCCTTTACAGAAGACATAACCTAATTATCCAAAAATGACTTTATGGCATTTTATTTTAGAGTGATAGTTACCTCTATGTCCCAGAAGCACGATGACAATTCTCTTTGTATTGTTTTTCTCTGCCGTATAAAAAACTACAACCTTAGCAACTTAAAGCAACATACATTTATTATCTCACAGTTTTGGTGGATCAGGAATCCAGACATGGCTTACTTTGGTCCTCCGGTTAGTGTCTCACAAAAGTTGCAATTAAGGTATTGGCTAGGACTGAGTTCTCATTAGAGGCCCAACTGGGGAGGGATCTGCTTCCAAGCTCCCTGAAGGTTGTTGACAGGATTCTTTTCCTCGAGGCTATAGGATTCATAGTGGCATGCCTCTTCAAAGCTGGGGGCAGGAGGAGGTACTGAGAGAGAGAGAGACAGACAGATATAGTAAGTACACATGATCACCTACATCCCATAACCTTTGTTACACTGGATTGGCTTAAAAGCAAGCCACAGATCCCACCCACACTCAAGGGGAGATTACACAAAGGTGTGAATATCAGAAGGTAGAGATGATTGGAGCTACCTTAAAGTCTGTGTACCACACTGTACATCCCTTAAACTATTTCATTCCTTCATTTAACACTAGCATGTGTGTCTGTGTATATGTGTTTCCAGGGGGGTGGTATACTCTATGAGAAAAGATATTTTTTTTTTTAATTTTTTAAATTTATTTCAGCATATTATGGGGGTACAGATGTTTCTGTTACATATGTTGTCCTTGCCCCCACCTCCCTCCCTAAGTCCGAGTTTCAAATATGTCCATCATTTGGGTGGTGCACATTGCACTCTTTGTGCATGCATATACCCCTCCTCCCCCCTCCCTCCTCCCCCCGCCCAACGTCCAATAGATGTTATTCTTATATGTGCACTTATGTGTTGTCACAATCTTGAGTAATTTTAATATGCAGATGAATCACCCTCTCAATTTTCTAGACTCCCAATCCTTGCTGTAGCCATCTCTAATAAATTGTTCTTCAGTTCACATAATGCACCCATTCTCATGATTTCCAGGACCTTATTATCAGCTATATTTGCTTTATACCCCAAATAGTTAATCTAAACATATTTTGCTTCCATATTGTACAGCATGAAAAATACGATAGGAAAGTCCTTTAATTTCAATGGGATCTTTCGTGCATTGGATCTAGTACTTTTTCTCAGTGCAGTGAATTGTCCACTTCTCTCTTATAAAATCATCTTCACTCTTTCAAATAGATTATTTTAAACATGCTCAAAACATGTTGTCCTGTCTGCTTTTTTTAAAAAGAAAGACTTCCAAAAACTGTTATGTACTTTTCCACATCCCATTTACAAACTATATATTATATTATCGTCTCTATGTCCACCACTCTACCAAAAAAATTCCAAGTTCATCAGTGTACTCCTTTGTGCTATGTTCAATGAACAGTTTTTAAAAAATCATCTTATCAGACACTTGAATATAATCGAATACTCCCTCCACGGTTTTTATAACACAACACATCTAGACTTTCTTTTAGCTCTCTGGCAATTTTTTCTTACTCTTCATTGCAGACTGAAATGATCATAAAATATTAGAGTTCCTCAATGCTCAAATCTACGTCCTGTTTTTTTCTCATGCTGTATGATATCTTCAGGAATCTTTTCACAGAGCATTCACCTAGGCCAAACTGCATCATCTGTGAGATTTAGAAGACAAAGAAAACTGATGCAAACAAAAGCACATGCTGCTTATTGGACAAGAAATCCAGTCCCTATTTCTGACCCAGGAGCCTTTCATAGTCCACCATTATCTATGAAACTGTGGCATGCTAACATATTAATTAGCTTGCAAGTAAAATGAACATCTCACATACTTCATAGCTGTTGACAAAAATACAACAAACTGATAATCGAAGTAATTTCCTGGAACATATGACTGGAAAGTTTTACCTATCTGTAATTGTTGTAACTATTCATATATATACATATATGTGTGTGTGTACATATGTATATATGTATATATATATGAAAAATATGTATAAATACACATAAGAATAACAAAGCATTTGAATTTGGAGGTAGGTAGAAGTAGCTGTAGTGAAAGTAAAGGAACACATTTTTTTTTTCATCTGAAATATTTCTGAGGCCTTAGCAACCTAATTACAAATAGGAAACAATGTATACTTCATCTATGTACATACGGAAATAATTTGCAAAGATTCAAATAGTAGCTTTAAATATTGTCTTGGAATTAAGAGTTATTTATTAAAAAGCACTGTAGGCAAACAACGTTACTTCAAAAAATGCATAAAATTTTATATAATAATCAACGGAAGTATTTTATTTTTCTAATTTATAAATTTATATACCCTTGAGTAGAGGATGCATAGCATAAATAATAATGAAATTGATAGTGCTGTATAATAAATGGCCAGGTGTATTGCATTTATAGACAAAGAAATTCCCTAAATTAATATTTCCTAGCATGAACATATGTTTAGAAGAATCTTTCTTAGTCAAAGATGTTTGAATCATCTGAGCTGTGCCATCATAACCTATATTTCTGTGCATAGTCTTCATCTATTCGTTTGTATCATATATAATACACACAGGTATTAGAGGGGTTAATTAGTTTGTTTGTTTGGTATTCTTAAACCTGCCCTAGAGTTATGCATGTTATATTGATGAAACATAACATGTTTGTTTAAACTTATATTGATTTTTAAATAAACACTGATTTTGAACAGAGCTGCCCTCTCAAGTTTCAACTGAATTTATATTGATTTTTTTGACATTGTGATGTACAGCAACCTGTATCTTTCTTATTATAGACCAAAGAAGAAAATGTATTCAATATAATAATGTAACTTGTAATTGAATTATAAACAATTTTTGATTTCCCAAATTAATTCTTTCCATTTATCTAAAATTATATTTTAGACAATTTAAAAATATTTATAAGTATTTTTATTCTATTTGTAAGTCCTGCACTTCTTCAGGAAGGGAGTCTAATGGTCTAGTATTTAAAAGGAATATGGGGATAAGCATTAACTCTATGAAACGATGAATATAAATTAAATTTTATTCAAGGACTAAGTTTTCGGAAATTTTTTTCTTTAGGTCCAATTCACAATTGATAATGAAAAGTACCATTAAAAATGCATCCTATTGCCCTTCACACACTTGAAAGACCCATATCTAGCTATACATAGGATTTCCACTTTATTGTTTAATATTCCTAAATTTACCGATATAAAGAGCTGAGATCAAGGATTTGTTGCCAGTAAAAATAATTATTTAATTGTTTTTATATCTTATTTTATCTATTCAGCTTATATTATTTATGAAATACCTTCTATATCTGAGACAATTTGTTGTAAATAGAATGGTTAGTTAAACTAAAAGAGTGTTTCCTTCTCTTCTGTCAAAAACAAAAAATTAAAATAGTGTTTGTCTTTTTGGAGCTTGCAGTTCAGTGATGGAGATAAATGTAAACAATATTTTATTTTATTAAATAAACTAAAAATACATAATTGTAAGGATAATGAGTGCTGGGAGGAAAAAAATATACATGTTTATTAAATAAATATCACTTAACTAATTTGGTTTAGGTCATGAGTTTAAACTCAGATAGTCCCACTCCAGAAAGGCCTTCCTGTAGTACCACCCTGTATTGTCTCTATTTTAAGTAGCTATTAATGAGAAAGAGAGGGGTATAGATTCCATATAGAGGAAATAGCATGGAATATCATTGCAGTGGGTGTGGGGATTTTTACATGTATGTGATCTCTATGTCTTTAAAGGTGTGTAATCACTTAGAAGAGACCAAAAGTGGATGATGGAAGACTTACTTAAGGATTATTTTTATAATTTAATTAAGTGATAATGATAGCTTGGATATGGGAAGTGGTGGTAAGAATGAGTGAAGCTAATAGAAATTGGTGTGTGTGTGTGTACATCCATACCTGCATGTGTGAATGTATGCATCAAAATAAGACAGAAAAAGTGATTCATTAGACATGGAAGGTGACAGAAAAAGGAAATTAAAATTTAATTACTGGCCGGGCGCGGTGGCTCACGCCTGTAATCCTAGCACTCTGAGAGGCCGAGGCGGGCGGATTGTTTGAGCTCAGGAGTTCGAAACCAGCCAGAGCAAGAGCGAGACCCCGTCTCTACTAAAAATACAAAGAAATTAATCGGACAACTAAAAATATATAGAAAAAATTAGCCAGGCATGGTGGCGCATGCCTGTAGTCCCAGCTATTCGGGAGGCTGAGGCAGAAGGATTGCTTGAGCCCAGGAGTTTGAGGTTGCTGTGAGCTAGGATGATGCCACGGCACTCTAGCCCAGGCAAAAGAGTGAGACTTTATCTCAAAAAAAAAAAAAAATTTAATTACTAGGAGTAAGGTTTGCTTAACTGAATATTTAACAGTGTTGTTAATTGAGGTGGAGAACAAAGATGAGCTTGAAGAGGGATGATTATGAGTTTGTGGAAATTCTTAATTTGATTTTTTTTTTTTGTTTTCAGTTTGTTTTGAGACATTCAAGGAGAACTATGGGTCCACAAATTCTTATTTCACTATTTGAAATTTGAAATTCCTTGAAAATCAAGTGATTTGTTCATAGAAATTTGTAGAAATTCATTTGGCAGCAAAAAGGTGATATGAGGCCCTATAAGGATTTTGTTGTTATGTTTGGGTATTTTGTAATTAATCCTACTTAATGTAAATTTTACAAGTTTGGGGTTACTCTATGTAACAGCTGTGATGTTTCATAATACCCCATGTATAGATCTTTCTAAAATCTGAAAAATACTTAATTTTTATGCACACAGACCCCCTCAGATGAGGGGTGTAATATAGATCATGTAACTATTATGTTTGAAAGTCTGGAGCATTACTACGAAAACAAGGCTGCAGAAACAAACTTGTGATTTGTGTGCCACAGTCAGGTGAGAGCACGTGAAATAGGAAGATAACAAGACTTAACAGAAAGTATTTCATGACCACAATGTCTAAAGCCTTATTAGAGAAGAGTAAACCATCAAATAAATATATATTATATATAAAGTGATTTCAAACAATTGCATTACCACTTTGCAAAACATATCCTTTATGCAATTTCCAGCTAATATCATACCTTAGATAATGCTCCAAGGATTTATAACACTACTAAGATGGAGAAGGTACATCTTGGATAACTGAGGAAATCTGAATGACATAGGAGAAGAGCTTATTGAGTTTTCAATATCTATTAGAATGACCATGTGACTTTTTAATAACAATTACAAGATCGAATATTTGTGTAGAAAATACAAAGCAAGACAATGAAAATGTTATACATTTAGAAATTTTTAGATTGGTAAAAAAGACATCTTCTGTATTTATAGGGCAAGTAATTGAGAAAAGCACGTGTGATACCACTTTGTTTTCATTGCTATATGTTTACAGTCATATATGTTAAAATTCAGAGTCAAGTTGTTTTTATAGATATGTCATTTAGACATTTAAAATTCCAAGTTAACTTGACAAAGATGTTTTGGTATCTCTGTGGAAGTCTATCAACCCAAAGCTTTTCTCCTCTTCAAAAAGCTTAAGGTGTCATCTTCAGTTTTGTTTGGTTTCTATAAGTGGAAATGTTGCTCTGTGAATGCAGATATTATGAAACAATCAGGCACCAGAGGGTTTCTCCTCTGTTTTGGCCTTTGTAACTCCTGTTCTTACCATTTCAAATATGTGTACATTCAAATTCATAATAAATGTACTATATAATGAAAATTGTATTGCTGTAACACATTGATCTACACATTCAGGTAAAACAAAGATGAGGACAAAAAATTCAAATCTATAGATCACAAACAATTAGTTTTATATCCCTGGAAAACAGAGTGCATGGGGCAGAATAGAGAATGGAAAAAATTAACTTCTATACCAAAAAGATGAAATCAGAAATAATATTTTGATGTGTGAATTACAATATTAGTCAGTTTATATTATTATCTGCTACTGAAAAAATTTAAATATAGGATTTATTATTTTTATTTTTATATAGTTTCTTAATGCCAATTCTAAATGGCAGTTTTTTGAAACCTTTGGATACCTGTTTTCCATGTTACTACCTTATATTCTTCATGCATTATGAACAAGAAGATAGTAAAGTTCTTAATGATAATTTTGTAATAAGTATCCTTTTCATAATATTAATGATTGAAATGAATAGATAATCTTCAGTAAAATAATATTTTAAAAAAATTTTGTTATATTATAAAATTATTAATATAAAATATTTTGGGTTAATTGTGTATACCACAGAGAAATAATTATTCAATATTTAATGAAGGTATTAGGTTGGTACAAAAGTAATTTGCAGTTTTAACATTGTTGACATTTGCCATTTGATATTGGAATACATTCTTAAATAAAGATGGTTATGTTATACATCATTTTAATGTGCATTTATTGCTTTATGTTTTTTGCTGATGATTTATTACTTGCTGTTTATTATATATTTATTTTAGACTATGGAAATGATGTTAGACAAAAAACAAATTTGAGAGATTTTCTTATTCAAGTTCAAAATGGGTCATAAAGCAGCAGAGACAACTGGCAACATCCACAATGCATTTGGCCCAGGAACTGCTAATGAACATATACTGCAGTGGTGGTTGAAGAAGTTTTGTAAAGGAGAGGAGAGCCTTGAAGATGAGGAGCACAGTGGCAGGCTATTGGAAGTTGACAACGATCAGTTGAGAGCC
Organism: Avahi laniger; assembly: GCA_963575035.1. Lineage (NCBI taxonomy): Eukaryota > Metazoa > Chordata > Mammalia > Primates > Indriidae > Avahi > Avahi laniger. The sequence continues at coordinate 12,372 of CAUYSK010006190.1, forward strand.
ATCATTGAAGCTGATTGTCTTACAACAACAGGAGAAGTTGCCGAAGAACTCAGCGTCAACCATTCTACAGTCATTTGGCATTTGAAGCAAATTGGAAAGGTGAAAAAGCTTGATAAGTGGGGGCCTCATGATCTGACTGAAAACCAAAAAAATTGTCATTTTTAAGTGTCATCTTCTCTTCTTGTGTGCAACAACGAACCATTTCTCGATCAGTTTGTAGCGTGCAATGAAAAGTGGATTTTCTATGACAACCAGGTTAGCAGTTGGATCATAAGAAGTTCCAAGGTACTTCCCAAAGTCAAACTGCACCAAAAAAAGGTCATGGTCACTGTTTCGTGATCTGCTGACAATCTAATCCACTACAGCTTTCTGAATCTTGGCGAAACCATTACATCTGAGAAGTAAGCTCAGCAAATCCTTGAGATGCACCCGAAACTGCAATGCTTGCAGCTCGCAATGGTCAAGAGAAAGGGCCCAATTCTTCTCTATGATCATGGAGAACCATGATCATGCACAACCAACGCTTCAAAAGTCGAACGAATAGGGCTTCTAAGTTTTGCCTCATCCTCCATATTCCCCTGACCTCTTGCCAAGTGACTACCACTTCTTCAAGTATCTCTACAAATTTTTGCAGGGAAAAAGCTTCCACAACCAGCAGGATGCAGAAAATGCTTTGCAAAAGTTCATCAAATCCAGAAGCATGGATTTTTATGGTACAGGTATAAACAAAATTATTTTTCATTGGCAAAAATGTGTTAATGGTAATGGTTCCTATTTTGATAAACAAAGATGTGTTTGAGCCTAATTATAATGATTTACAATTCACGGGTCCAAAACCACAATTATTTTTGCACCAACCTAATATTTTCAAAAAGAATCTTTGAAGCATTGTAGCATTCTCTGGGGATGGCTATTTCATGAATATCAACGATACAAAATATAAAGATTTAAAATATGTTTTCAATAGAGTATATGTTAATAATTTTTATTCTATTTGGATCAGTATAACTGATAATTTAATTAATGTCAGACTTTAGAGTCTGGACTAATATATATTTCAGTCTCTTTAGAGCACTAATATTGTAAAACAAAATAAGAAAGTATTTAAAATTTTAAAATAGTGAAATTTGGTTATATTAAATGCTTCAGTCTATTGATATTTTAAGGAATTTAAAAATAGTTACTAAGTTTTATTTTGCCCAAAAATGGAATTTGCTAAATTATATAGAAAATGTATATATTTTTAATTAAACTTCTCCTCACAAGCATCATCAGGGATTTTGGTTTTTAGGTCTTGCAATGGTAAATTTTGTGTGTGTTTATGACTCTATTTTGTGACAAAGAAAGATATTGATTAATAAGTAGTCTACTACTTTGCCTGATGTCAGCATTTCTGTCAGGCAAAGGTGTCTCCAGGAACCTCAATGTGCAGTCCCCATTGCTTGGAGAAACTATATGCTCTAGCCCCTGTTAGGCTAACTTATATTTAGGGGGGTGTGGTATGGGAGTGGGCTTCACTGTCTCCCTTGAAATGTCCCCAGTGGCAAGTACAGTCTGCCAGCTGAGGTAGGTCCCCTTTCCTGACACATAATGCATATAGATCATCGAGGTCACTCTGTCCTGTGGAATAATAAGGGTTTCTGGCACTTAATGGTCTTTTCAACTCTATTGCTGGTGATTACTTCCCCAATATCAACATCATGTGGTGCTAGCAGTATGAGTCCATGACCCATTGCACAGTGCGGTAAACAATTTCTCAGTTCTGTGCAAGCACAATCATTATTCTACACTTCACTTCCCAAGACATAGTTTTCTTTCAATTTTTTTAACTTTTCAGGAGCTTCCCTTGGTTAGTCTTTTGTATACTGCAAACTCAGCAGCTGTATCAAAAAATAAAGTCTTTGCAGTTTCCACAGTTGTGGTTTGATGAATTCCCTATTAATTGACTAGATTACATGTACAAATATACACAAACATTACAGTATGCCTATTTATTCTTATTCTTGCAGGAGATATGGCTTGATGCGAGATGATGATTTATAATCTAGGTTACATCACTTATTCTTTATAGACGCTGTATGACTGGATTACACTTCCCTCATTTGCATATTGTATTCTGATATTCCCTTCATGGATCAATAATCTTAGCAAGTAGGTACTCATCATTGTAGAAATTATAGTTGATATTAGAATTTATAGTAAGTTATCATATATAGAAGGCAATATCTGTCTTTTTGGTTTGTAATTTTGAACCTATCATGTTTTCTAAGATAAGGTAACAAAAGGATAAAATTAATAATTGAATAAATAAAGTGATCTTTTTAAGTTCTACTTTTGAAATTTGTTTTCTTTTGAGAACTGATAAAGATCAAATTGAATTCCAAGTTAACAGAGGATTAAGGTGATTGAAAGTATCATATTTACTATTTTAAGTTTAGTGCATTTATTAACTTGAAAACTTACCCGAATGATAGGCTATGAAAAGTTTCATTTAAACAATAAAATTTATGAAGAATAGAGAAAAAATTTTAATTGATAGTATTATACTTTTTCTTAAGTTTTCAGTTATGAGTGGCTTAAAATAATGTTAGTTGAGAAAATTTCAGAGCAAGAAATAAGTACATCAAAGAAGCAGCATAAAATGTATATGAATGTGAAAACTGGAGCAGGAAAATCTTATTTCAAGTATTTATTCTTGCATATATTAATGTGCATGACCTTAGGGAAATTGCTTACTATCATTAAGAATCAGTTTGTACATCTGTAATATGAAGATTCCAATATGCAGTTTTTTCTCGTAGGATTGCTGAGAAGGTATAAAACATTCATGTAGAGCTTTTCAGCATATTATATAACATGTAGATAGTTTAATAAATGTCAGTTATGATTATTATTACAAAATTCTGCAAGAATACAAAAACTATTTTAGATAAATGTAAATATTCACAAGACAACATCATACATTTCCTTATCAAAAATAATTTTACCGAAAAGAACATTTTCAAGGTAATTGTTAATTTATTCTTTTACTTTTCCTAAAAAAAAAAACTAACAGAAACATCTATTAGATTACATGTACTTTAGAAAATTAAAATGAAGAATGAATAAAAAGAGCACTATTCAGAATATAAAGTTAAGTCTATAAACATATGGCAATAAAAAAACAAACAAAAATAAACTTATCACATTGGGGAAAAGAATCTCTAATGAGATTTCACCTAACTCCAGTGAGAATGCCCTCTATGAAAAAGCCCCCAAATAACAAATGCTGGTGTGGATGTGGAGAGATTGAAACACTCCTACACTGCTGATGGGACTGGAAATTAATACAACCCCTGTGGAAAGTAATTTGGAAACACCTCAAAGAGCAAAAACAGAAATACCATTTGATCTAGCAATCCCACTACTAGGCATCTACCCAAAGGGAATAAAGACATTCTACAATAAAGACATCTGCACCCAAATGTTTAGCAACACACTTCACAATTGCAAAGGTGTGGAAAAAACCCAAGTTCTCATACATACGTGAGTGGATTAATAAAATGTGGTATATGTATACCATGGAATACTACTCAACTACAAAAAACAATGGTGAACTGGCTCCTCTTATATTATCCTGGATAGAGCTTGAGCCCATCCTTTGAAGTTGGGTGTCACAAGGATGGAAAAACATGCACCACATGTACTCGTCATCAAACTGGTACTAACTGATCAATATTAAGGTGCTCATATGATAATATTCATTGGGTGCCAGTCAGGTGGGGGACGTGGGGGACAATAAGTCCACAACAAATGGAAGTGGAATGCACCGTATGGGAGAAGGACATGCTTGAAGCCTGGCTTGGGTGAGGCAAATGCATTATATGTAACCAAAATATTTGTACCCCCATAATATCCTGAATTAAAAAAATTAAAATAAAAACAGAAAAAAAGAAATATATCATGACATATTTTATTTATGCCAAAATTAAGTTTTATAGCAAAGACAAAGTAGCTAAAATTTTTTATGACTGTAATTTTCTAAATTTCTTATATTTTCATATAAAAACAACAACCATCAAAAGCAGTCTAATTACTCTTAATTAATTATATTGATATTGAAAAATATATAAATGTAATGTTAATGTGATATTACAACTAATATTACAAATAATATTTCAAAACCAAATAACTGTGTTTAAAAAAATAAATTGCTTGTAATGAAATCTGACATTGTATTAATAAAATTATATAGATGCATTTAAAGAAAGAAAAGATCAAATAATTAGTCACCAAAATGAAAGGCAAAATTTGTTTGAAATATATATATATAAAATTTAATAAAATCTTATTAAAACATATGAATTAAAATGGAAAAAGTTAAATAACATTTTATATATAACTAATCCCCTAATTACTATGTGTAAAATCTACTATTTTGGGATTTTTTAATAAAAGCCATGCTAACAGGGATAAAGTGATATCTCATTGTGGTTTGAATTTGCATTTCCCTGATGATTAGTGATGTTGAGCATTTTTTCATGTTTATTGGCCATTTGTCTATCTGCTTTTGAAAAGCTTCTGCTCATGTCTTTTGTCTACTGTTTGATGGGGTTGTTGAGTATTTTTTCTTGCTTATTTGCTTGAATTATTTGTACATTCTGGTTGTTAGACCTTTTTCACATGCATAGCTTTTGAATATTTTCTCCCATTCTGTAGATTTTCTATTTGCTCTCTTGATTTTTCCTTGGCTGTGGAGAAGCTTATTATTTAATCAAATTCCACTTATTATTATTGTATCGTTGCTGTGCCATTGGGGTCTTCTTCATAAATTCTTTTCCTAGGCTGATATCTAGAAGAGTTTTTCCAACATTTTCTTCTAGAGTTGTTACGGTTTCATGTCTTACATTTAAGTCTTTTATCCATCTTGAATTAATTTCTGTGAGTGGTGAAGGATATGGATCTTGTTTCATTCTTTTGCATGTGGCTATCCAATTTTCCCAGCACCATTTATCAAATAGAGATTCCTTTCCCTGGTGGATATTGTTATTTGCTTTGTCAAAGATCGGCTGGCTGTATGTGGATGATTTTATATCTGAGTTTTTTCTTTTGTTCCATTGATCTATGCCTCTATTTTGTGCCAGTACCATGCTGTGTTGGTTACTATTGCCTTGTACTATAGTTTGAAGTCTGGTAATGTGATGCCTCCTGATCTGTTTCTTTTGTTAAGATTGCTTTGGCTCTTCAGGCTCATTTCTGTTTCCACATGAAACATGGAATTATATTTTTTAGTTCTGTGAAATATGTCATTGGTATTTTCATTGGTATTACAATGAATCTGTAACTCACTCTGGGTAGTTTGGACATTTTAACAATGTTGAGTCTTACCAACCCACGAGCAAGAAATGTTTTTCCATTTGTTTGTATCATCTGTGATTTCTTTCCTTAGTGTTTCATATTTTTCTTTGTAGAGATCTTTCACCTCCTTGGTTAAGTGTATTCACAGGTATTTTATTGTACTTGTAGCAATTGTGAATGGTGTTGAGTCTTTGATTTGACTCTCAGCTTGACTATTATTGATATATAGGAATGCTACTTATTTTTGTATATTGATTTTGTATATTGATTTGATTTGATTTTACCAATTCCAGCCATCTCTTGGTGGATTCTTTGGGGTTTTCTAGATATAGGATCCTATCATCAGCAAAAAGTGATAGCTTGATCTTCCTCTTTCTTGATTTCAATGCCCTTAATTTCTTTTTCTTGTCAAATTGTTCTGACTATGACTTCCAGCACTATGTTGAATAGAAGTGGTGACAGAGGACATCCTTGTCTTGTTCCAGCTCTTAGTGGGAATGCTTTCAGCTTTTCTATATTCAGCATGATGTTGGTTGTGTGTTTATCATACATGGCTTTTATAATTTTTAGGCATGTTCCTTTTATGCCAAATTTGTTGAGGGTTTTTATTATTAAAAGGTGCTGAATTTTGTCAAATGCCTTTCCTGCATCTATTGAGATAATTATTCAGTCTTTGTTTTTTCCTTCCGTTTATGTGGTGGATCACATTTATTGACTTGCATATACTGAACCATCCTTGCATCCCTAGGATGAAGCCCACTTAGTCATGGTGGATTATTTTTTTGATGGGCTGCTGAATTCAATTTGGTAGTATTTTATTGAGGATTTTTGCATCTATCTTCATAAGGGATATTGCTCTGTAGTCTTCTTTTTTTGAAGCATCTTTTTCTGGCTTTGGTATCAAAGTGATAGTGGCTTAGAGAATGAGTTGGAGAGAATTCCCTCCTTCTTGATGTTATGGAATAATTTCTGCAGTATGGGTACCAATTCTTTGTAGGTCTGATAAAATTTGGCTTTGAATCTGGCCTGGGGCTTTTCTTATTGTTGGAAGCTTTTTTATTGATGTTTCAATCTCATTGCTTGTTCTTGGTCTGTTCAGGAATTCTATTTCTTTCTGATGTAAAAGCAATCCCACTGAAAAAATTCATAGTCTTAAATTCCTAGAACAAAAAGTCATAAAAATTATAAATCAGCAATCTAATGATACATCTCAAGGAACTAGAAAAAGAAAAACAAAATAAACCCAAATCTAGCATTAAAAACAAATAACTAATGTCAGAGAAGAACTAAACAAAATTAAAAAAACAGGAAAATAATATAGAAGATCAATGAAACAAATAGTTGGTTCTTTGAAAAGATAAACAAAATAAGTAGACCTCTTGATAGATTAACCAGAAATAGAAGGGAAAGGATGTTAATAAGATCAATCAGAAATGAAATAGGAGATACTACAACTTATATTACAGAAATGCAAAACATCGTAGATCAATACTATGTAAACACTATGCACATAAACTCAAAAACGTAGAGGAATTGTACAAATTCCTGGAATCACACAACCTTCTAAGAGATAGAAATTTTAACAAGTACATTATATTAATAATATAGTATACACAGAATGGTGAAAGAGGAATAGACTAAATGTTATTTTGAATCATAGTGGAGTTTCAAAGGCAGAAAATGTATGGATGATAATGCCAAGCAAGAGAAATAATGTACAAAACATTTAGAGTGAGCAGTGTTTGATACAATTTCAACCAAAAAAAAAATTCAGTTAAATACATTGAATTTGGTCTATAAAATCTAATGCTATTCTGGTAGATAAAAACAATGGTATAACTATATTTTTAACTTAGAAGGATGATCATAAATTTTAAAATATTGTACAGTATGGGCAGAGCTAACTACATAATAACATTGAGAGAAAGAGAAAAAATGATCAAGTTTCAAAAGTATCCAACAGGATGAACTTACTTTTCTCAATATTACAGCCCACATTTACTAGGAGGCTTCAAAAGAGTATGAAAAGATTCAAATCCTAAACACCGTGAATTAGAATTTCTAGGTGTAATAGAAATCCTGGCAACATTGGTTTAGGAGAAGTAGTAAAACACAATTTTATTTTATTAATCACAGTTACTAAGCTTCTTTTGCAACCTTCAAAGCAGTATTATGAAGTGCAAAAACAGCTGATTAGGTATATTCAGAGGCCAAGTGGCCAAACTAGGCAGCCATAATGGTCCCATCAGCTTGACTAAATTTTAGACATATTTCTTTCTGACCTTAGTCCCCTGATTTTTTTTTTATTACATTTGCTTTAGAAAACTTGAAATTGTACATTTTTTCTCTGTCCCTGGGAGACATATGTCTTTCCCTAACCTCTTTCTCTCCCAACCTCTTTCCCTAGAACCTGAGAACCATCTCTTTGAAATTTAATCATCAACAAAGTTCCCTTATCTCCCTGTTGCTGTGAGAAGAGGTGCTTAACCTCAACACCAATTAACAAACACACACAGCTTTCACCTTCACCTAACTAACATCCTCCAGAGTTGAGCCACTACTGCTAGCTCACCCCAATGCTTAACAACTCTTCTGCCTTTTGTTTTGTCAGAATTAAGTTGAATCTAATGCCCTTATTGTAATATTTTTGACTCCTATTGCAATAATCTTGAAGAATTCTTACTTCTCCGTATAATTCCATCCAATGCTGCAACTCAGAATGAGTAATAAAAATGCTCACATTTTTTGTTTCTTTTTTGTTTAATTATTTGATATATTTAGAACTAATCCATCTGGACAGTTTCAGGTGATCTTTGAATTTAACTTTCTTTCAGAGGGCTACTAAGTTGTGCACAAATAATTTGTTATCCATTTGATTTTACTGATTTGTATTGCCACCAATTTCTTATTCTGAATTCATCCATTCTTTGCATTTGTTTATGGACATTGTATGTATTCTGTTACTAATAGTGTGTTTATGGGCTAGAGTGATGTGGATTATTAATGTTTACCATAAATTTCAGTATCTGGAAGAGCATGCTCCATCTCATTGTATTTCTTAGTTAGAGTTTTGCTGGATAAACATATTTCCTTAAGTGATCTTGTAAATTTTAGATTCATATTTTCTAATTCTAGAAAATTAAGATAATGATATATTGACCATGGCCACATTAAATTTAAAATTGAAATTAAGATCATTTGACTTATGATTTTAAGTCTTACTAACCATTTATCTTTGCAATTCTCTTTTTTATTTGTGTGTGCCACCATTCCAAGGACATTGGAAAATTTGCTTCGTGCACTGTAGTTACTGCAGATTTGTGCATAATTTGTTCCTAAATATTTGATCTCTAGTACTGTTGAAGCAAATTAATCTTTTCTTTTCTCATATTCTCTACACTTCTTTTGTATATATTTGGTGGTGATTTTTTAAAATAGTTTTTTATGGACCATTGTGTTATTGAATTGTATCATAATTTGTGTGGATTTTTTCTTTTGTTGTTTTTTTTTAGGGTTTTTATGTATCAGTAACTGCATTATTATATTCAGCAAATGTTTACTGAATACATAATATATGCTAGATGCTCACAGCAGTATATCAGTAAACAAATTTATCAAAAATTCCACTCTTCATAAATCTTACTTTCTCGTAATGTAATATAATATATAAAAAAGTATTATATATATTTTAGATAAAAACAAATATAATTTAAATATGAAAAGACATGCCTGAGAATGACAAATCAATTTAGTTGTTATTCTTGGGAAAGGAAGGAAAAAGTGTGAAGAGGAAGAATTATGTACATAGATATTTAAATATATTTGTATTATTGTAGTTTGGGAATTTGGCTGTAAACTTTTTCACAAATTTGAAATATAACTTCTATGTCATGCTGTCCAAATCTTTTTAAGATTGGTTTTAAATTGAGGAATTGAATGACTTTATAGAAAAGTATTTTAGATATGGCAGATTCTTTATGATAACTGATGAGACAAATTACTTTTGTCAGTAACTTTCAATAGCTTGGGTGAAATTAGCTTTTTTCCCCACTATACATGTTAATAGGTATTATTAAATGCCCTATCTATTCTAATTTAAAATAAATGAAATTCTAATTTAAAATAAATTTAAAATAAAACAAAATAAAATGTAGGAAAGCCTTAGGTAGAACTTGACTTACAGACAGAAATCACATTCATGTATGTTAATGAGCTTTTATTCTTATATTTCCTAATTTGGAATAGGAAATTGACTATGCTGATTAAATGTTAAATTGCGTAAATGCTATATCATTATCTTTAGATATTCAGGCACCTTCTATAAGGAATTGTGTATTGGAAGGTATGCATTATTTATATACACATAGAATCTGTTCAGCTGTTTTTGCCTTTTTTCAACAAATCCCTAGTAGATTTTAAAATTGATAAAATATGAATTTCAAAACTAACTTGCTATATGTGCACATACCAACATAAATATACAAAACTTTTCTAACATATGTTATTTTAATTTTCACTTTTAATTCATTTTAAAGAGATAAATATCTCCTAAACAACTAATTTCAAAACTTTAAAAGAAGCAATTTTTTCTTTTAATAAAAAGGTAAATCTATACCTTATAATATGTTAATAATTATAATAGAGGTATATTACATATATAATTACTACATATATAATTACTACATGTTTATTCAAATTTTAATATAATGAATAACATTATAAATTTATCAAGTTATGTGAGATACATTTTGGGAAACCTAAATTATTAGAAAAATATAAATATGTGTTCAATTTATTTTTCAATTAAAAGTATTAAATGTTTTACTGTCCTAAGAAGTGCAATTTGATAGACAAAGATTTTCAGTGCTTATTTTTGTGGGTTTTTCACAAAGAATGCAAAAACTAATGTGTTTTATTTTTGTTATCTTTGTTACATCTTTTGAAATACAGCATTTACTGTCTCATCACAAGCAGAAGGAAGAATATTATGATATTAACCACCCCCTAATGTATAGTGAAATTCCAATACGGATTTTAGGACAGGACGAGATATAAAATAGATATTTGATTAGCAAATTAGGATCCCAAGATTCCAATTTATTTATCCAACCACATGCTGCAGTCAAGATAGTTGATGTTCATTTGCAAAAAGTACACTCCATGCCATAAGGCCTGGGTTTGGCTGGAACACATGATAGTCATAAAAACCTTTTTATGAATATGCAACTGACAAAAGTGTGCACTTAAAGAGGAGCAAGTAGTCTATTCAGTGGTTCTCCCCTGTGCTCGTATCATAATCTCTGCTTTCTAACTGTTAATTCTTTCATTGAAAGGCAAAGTAAGATGAAATAATATAAGAGAAAGATTATACATGGAAGGGAACATTTCTCCTTGAGATTTTCTCTGATGTGTGTGTGTGTGTGTGTGTGTGTGTATTTCACCTTTTCCCAATAACTTGTCCCGGGTGCATCATTGGAAACTATTTTTTCCTTCTTTTTATAGTGATGGGGCCAATGATGGTGGAGTTTTCTTACTGCAAGAAAAATTTTCTCTGCAGCTTCCTACTTCTAATTTTTAACTCTATAGATTGTCAATATCTATTTTGTTATGTCATATGAAGGTACTTTGAAACATTAAGGTGAAAACTTCAGCTATACAGAGCTGTTTTTCTAATAGTGATCCAATATCATCTACCTTCTCCATCCAGATTACTAGAGTTACATATTATCAGATAAGAGCATAACCAAAAGCATTATTTTGCAGACGTAAATTTAAATATTTATCTCTATTCCAAGCATTTGGGTAACAGGCTTATAGTGCATTGTATTAATACATTCAAAATTGCTAAGAGAGTAAATTTCAAGTCTTCTCACTACAGAAAAGTGAAAAAATTTAAGGAAACAGATATGTAAATTAGGTTGATTTAATTATTTCACATTATATTAATAAATCATAACATCACTTTTTGTACCATAAATATATAAAATTATAATTTGACAATTTATAACAAAATAAAAAATAAACAGCAAATAATTTTAGCTTTAATTATTGTAAATGTATGAAGCATAAATAAACTGTCCCCAAATAGCATAAAAAATCCTCAATCTTATGCAAAAATTAATTATACAGAAATGCACAGAGTCAAAATAACACATGGGGTTTTCTGGAAACACATGTTGAGAAGAAGTTGGTAATGAAAAATATGTTAGAGATCAGCACTTGTAATAGGAAGGATGGCATGCCATTGGCCACACCAAAAAGTTAAACTGTGATGAGTACTCCATTTGTCTTTGGTCATTCTCGTATGGAGTCCATATCCATTACAGTTTTCCTGGGCTGAAATTGCTAGGCTTTATGTTGTCTCCTCAATCACCATATGTAAGTTGCCCTGGAAGATCGTGACATGGAACAAGGTGGTCCTCTGCTTTGAGGCATATCCTGAGTATATGAGAGCTGGAAGCTGTTTACTGAATACAATTTATCAAGTGGACAGCAAGTTCTCCCTTATAGGGGATTCTGGGCAGAAACTCCCTCTCCATTACCATTTACCCCTTATGATGCTTGTATATATTTTTTCCTATATATTTGTTTACAGCTCCTTGATGATTTCTTGAAGATCTTTTCCTAAGGGCAAACTTAGAAGTGTACAGCTAATGGGGACAAAATAGCTCATGCCACTATCATTAGTCTCAAGGATGATAGCTATCCATCCTCTCCTTTTTACCACTATCTATTCCAGATCCTCTTTGCCTCTTCTTATCTTGGTGACTTACCTGATGATATGATCCAAACTTTTATACAGAGATGATCTGACTCTGTGGTAGCTACTCTCTTTTCAGGCTGTGTTTGCTGTGCATGTCCTTTTAGAGTTACAATTAGTCAAACACATACAATGATTAATCCCAGTAGATCACTTGGGTTTCCCAGGTATTCCTCCCTGTCTTCAAAATGTAATGGTATTCTTGCCTTCCATAGATGATCAAGACCAGTTATTCCTTCCAATATATCCAAACCTCTTTCTTCCTGCACGTCCTAGAAACAACGCCCAAAGTGCCTAGCTATCAGCTGTCGCTTATATATAATTCAATGTGATTCTTGATGTTTCTTATTTGGCATTAGGATCTATAACCCTGCAGATGCCAAAATTGTGCAGAAACAAAATAAAAAAGTCCACTAAAAATTTATTGGAAATGGTTACAAGCGAAGTCATTCCTGTTTCTGTCCCTTAGTTCTTGGAACCATGTATTATTGCTATTCAGGGCACAGCATCATATAGCAATTGTCCTAATTCACTTGGACTGCTACAGCAAATTATCATAAACTAGGTGTCTTATAGACAACATAAATTTGTTTCTCTTCTGGAGACTAGGAATTCTAAGATCAAGGTACCAAGAGTCTGTATGTATGCTGAGGGCCCATTCCTCATAGAAAGCACTTTCTCGTTGCATCCTTATATGGTAGAAAGGGCCAATGGGCTCCCTTGGATCTATTTTATAAGAGCACTAATTCTATTCATGAGGACTTCCTCATCATCATCTAATCATCTCCCAAAGGCCCCACATCTCAATACTATTTATTGCATTGGGGATTAGGTTTCAACATATGAATTTTGGGGAGACACAAACATTCAAACCATAGCAGCAATATTTGATTCAATACAAAAATTACATCCTAGAGAATGGCAGCACATTCTAGCTGAGTGTTGCCTCTAAGCTGGAGTTTATCTGTGCCTTCAATAAGCTAATACAATACTTAAAGAGTCCAGAAGCTTTTAGATGGTGTGGATGTGATACTATCTGAATGTCTCAGAGCCACGAGTCATCCTCACATCTGATTGCTTTACAGTGGGTTCACTTATCTGATTATGTGGTATTCCATGCCAGTGAGTTTCGCAAGCACTAATGCCTAACATGATGGTGTTGATCGATGGCCTATGGGCAGAAAAGGCAAACTGATACCCACAATATGTGGCTATCTCTGGGAGAACAAATTTCTGATCCTTTCAGAATGCAAGGTAACAAACATAATCAGTCTGTCATCAAGTGATTGCTTATTCTTGAAAGACTATTTTACCATATCCACATGACAGGCTTAACATTGTTCTTTGTTGCTAGCAGAGCAATCAGGACTAGCAGTAGTTATATCAGTAAGTTCATGTTGTTTGGCAAATGTGTATCCTCCATCTCTGCCACCGTAACAACTTTGTTCATGTCCTCCTTCTGCAAGCACTGGGATTCCTGATGACTCAACCTGACTAGTATCAGCTGACCAGGTAACTTTGTTTATTTGGTTGTTTAGTGCTTCTTCCACAATGAATTCTCTCTGGTGGATGTTAACAAGTGGCACAAATTTTTTCATACTTCATGTATCTCTCATATGTCCATCTATATGCCTCTATCCAAGACTTCTTTGTCCAATATTCTAATCATTCATCATTCAGAACACTGAACAGTCAGATCATTCTGCTCTTGACATGAGTCTGTGTCTGTTTTAATCTTAAGTCATTTTGTTATATAGAAAACAAATGAATAGGCATTCCAGCTGAAAATTGGCCCTTGGGGAAGGCATTTCAATCACCACTGTCTTTCTAGGCTACCCCAGTCATTTTTGCCTTATACTAAAAAAATAATCTCACAACCCAGGTGAAATCACGGGAGAAAAAAATAACATAAAAACATCAATTGTGGGAAACTCTACAAAATTCTTGACCAATATTTCTCCAAACTCTCAAGGTTTTCAAAAATCAAGAAATCTAAGAAGCAAATATTAGCTTAAATAAAAATGCCTACTAAACATAACGTGGTTATATTGATGGACTCACAGAGTGGTAAAAGAATATTAGGTGAAAACTAAGAAAATTTGAAGAATGTATCGATTTAGTTAATAATGCATCAATATTGGTTTGTTAGTTTTGACAAATGGGCCATTCTAATGTAAGATATTAATAATATCAGAAACTGGTTATGGAGCATATGAGAAATTTCTATACTACATTTGCAATATTTTTGTAAATATAGAATTATTATAAAACATGTTAAGGTTTATGAAAATATGGCAAGCATTCATTGAATATTTGCTGTATGTCAAGCCCTTTAAAATTCAATTCTATAAAATTTTGATGATAAAATCAACATAACAGAGTTATGGTAAGGAATCAATGACCAAATTACATAAAGCACCTAGTCTAGACCCTGGGATCTGTGGGAGGTGCCCAATAAAAATTGGATGGATTTTCACTAATTATGTCATTAAAATGTCACAAGGAGTTTTTGCAAGTAGCTGTTATGTCATTTATTGGCAGCAAGAGAAAATGAGAAAGGATTGGCTAAGATGCAACATCAAAATTGGGAAGAGAGAAACTCAGTTCTAATTCCTCATGACATTCCATTGGAACAACTTTTTGACTCTCAGGAAAATAAAAATGTTTTGTTCCAAATTACTAAAACAAAACAAAACAAAAAACAACCGTCAAACCTTGTGTACTTGTAGAGCAGTTGTTTCAATCAGTGGGCCTTTCCTTCTGTAGTATTTTTGAGAAGAGACCTAGGCACTTCAAATTTGTGGTAACAGTCGCTGCCAACTATTGATATTTTGACTTCCAACTATCAGTACTCTTAAAAAAAAAAAAAACTTTCTTCCTTTGGCTAGTGCAGATTTCTGAAGCAAGGATTTTTCCAATCTCATACGTGAGGTATATAAACTTGACTACAATGATTGAGGAATAAAATACTGGGAGGGATCTGGGGGTTTTAGCCTTCAGTAAATAGACTGTCACATACTTCTACATTTTCATTAATGCATCTCACTCTCAACCTCAGCTGCACCTGGTAACCCTTTGAGTTAGATGTACCATTGTAAATAGGAAAAGTGAGTGCAATTCTACATACAAAAGTCCCCTTCATCTCCTGTAGCTCTGCATCCAGCCAAGGGTTAGATAATAGAATAAAGCAGTTTAAAGTTTTCTTATAAAGAATTTCAATAAATTCTCTTTTTTCCAATGACCCCATGGACTCCAGATTAAAGAGTTTTTATGACCTTAATTCCTTAGATTTTTTTTAGGATTTAGCCCTAGAAGTGGGTCTGATATCTAAATAATTAAAATAGTTCTATTTTAAGTATGCTATTAAACCCATTTAAGGATATGTTGGTATCCAGTTTAAAAACGTATCTTGAATCCATCTATTTCTTTCTAATTCTGCCAGTCTTGTTCTTGTTGCCCTGTTTTTTGTTTGTTTGTTTATTTGGTTTTTTTTTTTTGGTGGGGGGAGTGATCATAGTCATCAAACCACTTTTCTGCTTGCTTATCTATAAAAAATTCTCTACATTAGTCTTGGTGATTATTTTATTATATAAATTGTATCATGTCATTATCTTCTTTAATACCCTCCATTGGTTTTCAAGTGTAAATCTTTCCTTGGCTCCAAAACTTTCTAAGAAACATTTTTTTGCCTACATTTTCAAATAATCATGTCCCTTTCTGTA
The DNA here is from genome assembly GCA_963575035.1 of Avahi laniger. NCBI lineage: Eukaryota > Metazoa > Chordata > Mammalia > Primates > Indriidae > Avahi > Avahi laniger. Next base: position 28,191 of record CAUYSK010006190.1, read on the forward strand.
TCTGTGATGGATTGAATTATTATTTCAATTTATTCCTTTCTCCTCTCTTTGTAAAAAAAAATAACTTCACTACCCCAGTGTTGAACATGTTTCTGTGTCTAGGCTTAGAATGGAGAAATGTGAGCTGTGACGTGCACTGTATCTCGGCATAGGGTTTGAAGAGGTTTTCAGATGTGACTGTCTGCTTCAGGTTACTCTTTTCCTTCTGCCTTTGGTCATAAGAACAGCATCTCCCATTTAGTGTCTACTCTTTCAATGTGAGTCCCAAAATGTGAGGACGTGGGGGCATAGCAAAGGCTAGAGAGGGCCTAGAGATTGATCAAAGCTTTAAGCAACCTATAGTCTACATTTCATCAGCATTTACTTCTGTAAGAAATGTTTATTATTGTAAGAAATTGAGAATTTGGAATTGTGATTTCAGCACAGTTGACCAAAGCACCCTCTTTCTTATACTCCAATCTCACTTGTCCTCTGCAACTTCTGAGTAAATCCCCGTTTATTTCCCCTTCTTAGCCCATTGTTTTAGTGTCTGCCTTTGCCTTGTTCACTCTTTACCTACTTCACGTTCTCAAAGTCTCAGAATAAAATATAACTTCTTAGAAGCAACAAAACGTTACATTACCATGTTCATTTACTTCAAACGCTAACAATATATGACAAGTTAAATGTATTTAATTGTTTTGTTTACTATCTCTTCTCTGACACAAGGGCAAATAATTTGTTGGCTTGCCTTTTGGAGCCTTGAAGGTAGGAGACACTTAAGAGGTGTATGTCAAAATAACGGGTAGGAACTTGGACATTTTCCATTGCTCAGTATGGTTCTAGTGGACGATATAATAAATAATCCTGGTAATGCTTCTAAAAATATAGGTAACTTCTTTCTTTTTCTCTATTGACTAGCAGCTACAGACTTTTCCTATTACATTTTGCAGGAAATTACATTTTGTATTATCCTTAATTTCAGCATTCTGAGCCCTTTGTATTTTAGGTGTCAAAAAGTTCATATTCTCCTCTACAAGCCCAGCATCTAAGTATGACTTAGATAAAGGATGAAACAATCACTGATGCAAGTTATTTCCTCAACATTAAAAAAAAAAAAAAAAAACTTTTCCTTTCTGTGTAGCTTAATGCATGAGGGCATTCTTTTGAATTTTTCATATTTCACATTGTATTGACAGTAAATAACTCAGTAACTGGAAAAAGCTACGAAGTTTTCCTATTGCATTCTGTATTAATATTATCTTTAATTTCAGCATTTTGAAATTATATTTTGGGTGTCAAAAATTTCATGTTCTCCTGGACTTGCACAACCAAATGGTTGAATATTTTTGGGAAATCACCATTCATCTGTGAATCTTACTTAAAAATAATTTCTCTTTTCTATTTTGAGTACAGACTATCTTAGAGAAAAACAAAGCCATCATCTGCAATTGAGCAGGCTTCTCCACTATCTGCCTTTGCTACCTCACCCACATGTTCCCTCCTAAATGATGATCGACCCTTTCTATACCACTGACCACTTACACTCTCTGCTGTTGATCTAGTGATATATCACCTTACCCATTCTGATAACCTGTTCCCTCAGATAGGGTCATAGATTCAGAGTTGTAGATTCCCATGTGAAGGCAGCTCGTAAAGAAAAATCGTCTTCCTTACAAAGTGCGCAGTCATTTGAGGGAATGGCACATTAGGGTGATTTCCAAGGCCAGTCACACACAATGCAGAAACTACTCCTTCTGACACTCAAAATTGTTCAACTGTCACCAGAACTGTTCTTAGGAACCACAAACTTGTCAGTACATTCCTGCACTCTGTTGATAAACTTTCATTTCTTTTTTACATATGGTTCTTAAATCTCCCACACATCACATAAAGTAAAATGGCTACATATCCATCTGATATGTTCCTTAGCATTGCTTAAGAATTAAGACATTGTCTGAGTTTTTCTTGACATGTAGGAACCTTCTCTACTGGGAATAATCATGATACCTCTAGGGGGCAGTGTTGCCTAACACCACTAAGCCAGAATGAAGCCTCAGTTCTAACTCAAGCAGGAAGTTTTGCTATGGAAGAACCGTTTTATGAGTAGGCTATATTTAGTAGGTTCAAAAATATTTAAACGTCAATGATTTCAAACACTGAATTCAGACTAACTGAGTATAGCATACATTACTAAAGATCATTAACTCAGAGAAATGTGAATACAGATTCCTCATTATTAGATTACAATTTCTCAATATCTAATGCATAGCTACATTAAACTTAAGACTGATTTTGGTTCAGGGTGCATGATCTTAGATAATAATGTATTTTTCTTTCCACAATGTTTTGTTTATCTCAGAATGTTTAAAGTTTTCTTATTTTTATGAAATATTTATTTTATTTATATAAAATATTTTCAAAACATAAAAGTATTTTAATTTTTAAAGTCTTTAATAAAATCTCTGATACAAAAATGTGTATATTCTGAGGAAAAAAACAGGTATTTGAATGTACTTAATCAATAAAATATTTCCTTTATGTAAGTGAGCAAAATAGCTTACTTTTGAAATAACATAAAGGTCTCTTTTATACAAAATGTGTAATGAGTTCATACAGTTATGCTATTTATTTATATATGCATTCATTTTAGTTTTAAGTCTAATTTTTAGAAGAAAATTATGTAACAATATTTTCTAAGGAGTCAGTTTTAATGTACAGTAAGAATAAATTAAAATACATAATTATATGCCTCACAAAGAAATCAAAGAACAGAAAAATATTGATTCAGACCTTCTCACTTTAGTAGAATTATTCCTGTTCTATCTATACAGTTCCAGGCTGAATTTATTTATTTTACATGATCTAGTATAAGACAGAAACAAGACTAAAACAAATCTGTGTCTTCGTTCCATCATGGTGATGTTACTGACAATACTCTTCAGTAAAAGTTCTGCTATTGTCTGTCTCAGAGTCTATTTCTAAAGAAACGTGACCTGCGACAGTAGGTGCCACCTGGAGCATCTAAGTATGACTTGAATAAAGGGATCAACTGAGCCCTGATACAGTCAGTTCCTCAACAACAACAAAAAAAACCTTCTCCTTTCTGTGTAGCTTCATGAATGAGGGGACCCTTTTGAATTTTTCGTATTTTACATTGTATTGCTAGTTACAAACTCAGTTACTAGAAAACAGTAGAGGTATAATAAATATGCCTCAAGTTAATGTGTTTTTTACATCTAGTTGTATTTTAAATAATATTAATGTAAATAATATCTTGTAAGTCAGAATCATAAGAGCAATACTGGAGAGTAAAGTAAAAACACATAATTATTGAATGTTGCAAACATTATTAACAACCCTCCTGAATTAATAAATGCAAACATTATCAATATTTTAAATATTGCCATTTCACAGTTATCCAAATTTGCCAATTTTACAAAAATTCAGGACCCCCCCCCCACTTTTTTTTTTCTATCTGCTCAATGTTGTTGAGAAAGATTAGGATGTACCCTCCATTGGGCCTTGGTGCTAATTTTCTAGATAAAGCTTGGCAAGAAGTTTTATGATTGTTAATATTATTTTCTAACTAATAACAAAGGCAGACATTCTTTTTGATTTGAATGTTATGAGATCTTTCATGACATACAGGCTTAAAATTCTCCTATGTATTATGATAGTTTATATAATATAAAAATTTGCTTGATTGATGTAATCTAATATTTTCAAGATTTGGCTAATTATTAGAATTATGAAAAGCATACATACTCATAGGTCTGGTTAGAAGAGAGTCTTTTTTGATATTCAATTGACACTGATTTAAGAATCTATTTTTATAAAAATCTCCACCATGATGCAAATGTTCATCCATCTTTGGCAATAGGTATTTGTAAATATTAAATTCTTTTCCATGATACTGGCGGGAATCATGCAAAACTGGTATTTTCCCAGGTTTTTAAGAAACATTTATTTTGAGCTTTTGGAAATTTTTGTTCTCAAATGAAGTGAGAAATTCCTATAACAGAGCAAATCTTATTGTCTGGTTTAGATTAAGCTATTTGACAAAGGAAAATAAGTTAATAACAGCATAGTTTTGAAAATCAAATATATTTGTAGGCATAGATTAAGTTATCTTATGATGGAAAATAAAAGTATATGCATGATTGTTTCTGAATTCATTTAATTATGCTCATATTTCACAGTATTAAAACAGCCATCTGTTTATTTGAAGCAGAAAGGAAGAGAATGTTTATTCTAGCAACTTAGTATAATAATAAAAAGACAGAGTAGAAAAGAAGCAAATATCTACAAATTAAGTGGTGTGAATTCAAACTGTGAGTAGGACAAAATGAAAATATAGGGGACAAAATTAAAAAGTCAGATTAGAAGATAACATCAGATGAGACATACCTGTGTGGCCCTTGATCAGTGGACTGACAGGATAAGGGAAAAGGATAATGGTTTGTAGAATGAGATGTTCTCGTAATGCAATCCATGCTGTAGAACAATGCACAAAACTCCTAGCTCCGAGACTGAACCATTGATCCCCTAGCCATGAGAAGTGTTGGCTGTCAATGACTCACAGCCTAATCTCTTTTGGGATACTGCAATCAGCTGAAAGGATGGTTTTTATCCAATGACCAACTGTTAAAGGATTTTAAAGGACAGTACCTGTTGCCAACGTCTGTGATAACTGTGTTGTGAGACTATGCCTCGTGGTTGTCTTATTTCTGCACATCTTGCAAGCAGAGCAATTAACTGTCTAAGCAGGTATGTGCATGTTGAACTGACTTGGAAATTAGGGATAGGAAAACTCTACAAAAAAAAAAAAAAGGGAAGATGTGCTTAAAGTTTTAGAAGACAGAGATAGTATCTCTTTCAGTAGCAAGATACATGCATGTTTAGTGCCATAATGTAAGATGAGAATTCCTTAAGTTCAGGGATCCTTGCCTATAACACAACTTACTACGTGTTCAGTCATCCATCTTGCATGGATGTATTGCTCTGTGGGAGCAAGGAGAACTGACATGAGCATTCTGATGGCCATGATGTTCACTGTGAATAACAATATTCTTTTCTGACTCATGACTCTCATGTTTGCAACAGCATCAAACTGTGGGACAGTAACTCATTAGTTTGCAAGTAGAATAAAATCTTAGACTCTTCACCATTCCTGACACTCTGAAGAGCCAACCCAATTTCAAATCTCCCTGTGGGATGAGCTTACGCCTCTGTTGCAATCTCCTACTATATAATCTTTTTGTTTCCCCACTCAAACCTGACTCCTTCATTCCTTTGTATTGGTGTTCCTGAAAATACTCTTTAATAAAATTTCTATAAGAAATTGTCTGTTTCAGAGATTATTTCTGAGGAACACTCGCGTCACTCAGTGTGTGCCATGAGTTGTAAGATGAAGCAGATGCTACAATGGGATTTTGAGTCTGGATCTCTCCTGTTGGTAGAATAGAAATTAGAGTCTCAATATTAACATTCTGTGGCATTTTGTAGTAATGATACTATTAAACCTTTTAATATGGTGAACATTAATAGTATATTGAACTGGTGGGTGCTTTATCAATCAGGATTTAATTAAGGAAGAAACACTAGAAGGTAAATATAAGAAATGTACATTTGTCCCTGAAAGCTATTGTCTTTATATTTGACAAGGAACTTTAAGTCTATAGATCACGTGGTTAGAAAGAAGGTAGATTAGAGCTGGAACTTAGAACAGATTAGAACACATGCCAGTTATGTCTACATCTGCTGTCAGTGATAGGAGTTTCCTATAGGAGAAGCTATGTCATTAAATTATACCCACACCTGGCTCAGGAGTCAGAGAAACTGAAGGAGGATCCAGGATAAGATGGAGCATTTACAGGCCTGGGTGCTGCTCCTTGCCAATAAAGTAAGCCAGCAGGTAAATGACATGTATGAGTTACAAAAGTATCTTCACAGAACTTCTGAAAGCAAAGAAAGCAACATCTACAAAATGGAATTGTGTTTCATGTCTACTTTTCAAGTTTCACATGCAAAAAAAAAAAAAAATGTATCTGTGACCCTTTCTAGCCAGAAACACATAGGAAGTAAGTTCTGGGAAACAGTTCAGTCTAACAAAGTTGACACAACATAAAGCCATCATATGTGAAATATCCAAGCTATGTGAAAGGTTCATGGAGTAGTGTTTATAAGGACCATGGAATTTTATGGTTGTTGCTGAGTGTTGCTGAATACAGTTGATATACTAGGAAAAGACTAAATGGCTGCAAATAATAAAATTTAAATGGGAGAGTCTGAGGATTTTCTTTGACACATTTAATACAAGTCTGATCTCAGTTAGCCAGAGGGCAATGCAAATAAGCTGTATTTAAAATCAAGAAGTTAATTATATGGGCAGGAGAGTGTAAGCAAAAGTTGAATTTTTTTGTAGGACAGGGCTCTCGTTAAAAAAGAATGGGGGATTCTTAGATTTGAGATGAAAATCACCATCTTCTGTGTTTTCTGGGCATGAAGAAATTCCCCTCATGTTCCTAATTCAGCAAAGCCTTTGCCTTGAATGCCAATACATACATACCCTCCTCATCACCCTCCCTAATACCCCTCTCCTGCTGCTACCAGACCAATAACTAAGGTCAAGTCACAATACGACAGCGTCACAGGTAAATGCCGGGCCTACGAAGGGTCGAAAGGAACTCTACAAAGATGGTGCTGCAGGACCTAGTCTAAAAGGGTCAAGAGGATGTCAGGATCCTGACAATGCAGAGAGATCAAATGAAATGGGATACAGTGTTGGAAAGGACTGTTTTTCAAAATGGGATCACTGTCCCAAAATATGTAAAGTAAAACTCTAGCAAGGGCTGATGGATTATTATTATGTGCCTCTTGGAAGCATGGAAAAACAGTGGCCCCCACTAAGTGAAATAGAAATGCCTGATGTGGCATTTGTGACCTGGCAGGGCAGCTGATGGAGAGAGAAAACCACAGGCTCAGAGAAGAAGTTATGCTATATTGAATTTAACACATCTGACCAGAACATACATCATCAATGTACTCAGGAGGAGGACATGGAGAACGCTTTTTTTAATAGATGAAAAAGGATACACCAGTGAGGGCGGCATTATCATTGTTGAAAAGTTCAAAGGTGGCCATCATCTGTAGACTAGGGTTAAGAGAAAGAGATACAGTTACGTAACTGGAGTACATTCAAGACACGATGATGATATAATCTTGAATTTATGAAGGTCAGGATAAGGTTTAACCGTCAAAAGCAAAATAAGTTCAAAGATAGAAATGAACAACAAGGTCAGAGTGGTAGCCCTTATAGGGGAACAGGGCTGTTCTTCAAAGAGTTTTGAGGATGGTTATTTAAATATGTAATTCTCAGGAACAAAAAAACCTACAGCCAACAAGAGGATTTTTCACGTGAAGCAAGCTAAAGAATTCAAGGAGGCATGGTCAGGAGGGGCTGAGAACAGAAGACCTAATGAAAAGCCATAATTCTTAGCCTAATTCCTGACCTTCACCAGTTTTCAGACCCAGAGTTCATTGACTAAAGGAAAAACCAGATAGTCATAAGGAAAGATTGCAACAGCAATGGTAATATATGGGAATGATTTCCCAAGTCCTTTCTCAAAAAAACTTACAGCCATTTATTCAGATAATTGATGGTAAGGAGAATTTTCATATGGCCGTGAAGAGAATCTTCATGCATTCAAAGGACTGTTGAAAATCGTGTCCACCTGTATGTTTATTCCCAGGACTCCACAGAATCATCACATCATGCTCTCCTATCACTTTGATTGGGGACGACATGGGTTCCAATATATGTGGAGTATGGAGCCAGGTCCTGTTCATGCTGGGTCCACTCAATAATGGTTCCCATCCTCTGATCATTTTTCTGTCTCCAATTGCATAATTATAATTGATATACTTGATTATTAACAGAAACTCTATACTAAAAACCTCTGAATTAGGCACTTTGCCAAACACAGAGGAAATGCTAAATCTACAACAATATCACATCTCTGGGGAATGGCAGATGGCAGCACCATTTTAAAGATTTAGAATATGCTAAGGTAATGGCTCCCACAATATTACACATTAATTCATTATTTCTGATCCTTGAAAAAATAGATTCTGGAAGATGATATTTGACTATATATACTCAACCAATAGCCTCAATTTCAGTTGTATACATGTTTTTTTTTTTTTCCCAGAGCAGATTAACACAGTCTCACATACATAGTATTATGGCCATTGGTTTGGCATAGGTGCTCTTTTACACTAGGAAGTTCTTTTGTTTCTCTGTCTAAAAGGGGCTCAAAAGTAATTTACATTTACACAGATCCAACAGTAGAATACAATCTTTCCCGTATTCCAAAATTGTGATATCTCTCCTTCCCTTTATCATAATATATTCTGAAGAGACAATGTCCAATGTGATATCTTGGAATATCACATTGGCCCACTATTTGATGGCATTGTGTAGAAAGAACATACATGCAAGAAGTTGAAAGTACATTGAAGGTTTTAGTAGGATACATGCTCTCCAGAAAGTGAGAGATAAGTACCATGAAAAGCTCATGATAACAACAGAGGCCACCGTACCCTATCCAGATAGCAACACAAGGAGCCTTCCACTAGGGCCATGTAATGCAATGGGCTATTTAGTACTTCTGATATCTAAGATAGGACAAGACACTGTCTGTGGTATTTATGGACAACTCTGAGGGGAAATTTACATGGCATGGCTCAAGAGAGCTTCTGGTATATATTGGTATATATCAATATATATATTGGTATATAGTGGATATCTCGTCATGAAACAACAAGTAATCAGATAGCCAGCACTGACAGTCATAAAGTGGTTCTCTCTGACTCACAATGCCATAACGTTGCACTAGTGCAACCGAAATGCACTGTTGTATTAAAGGGTTAAATCCTGGATCAGGCACAAGTGGGTCCAGAGGGCACAAGTAAGCCGCTAAGGCTGGTGCCCCAACAACATGTCATCCAAACATCCAAACAGTGATGTCTCTCCCCTTGCTCACATCTGCTAAGCACATGGTATTCTCTTATAATGAGCTAAAAAGAGGAGGAGTATGATTCTCTGATCGGTTAGCACAGTTTGTGCTGAATAGACAATTACATTGCATTACAAATCTGCTCAGAGGTATAACAAGGCTGACACGAAACAGACAAGTGAGGGAAAGGTATCCTGATGGACAGAGCTTTGATACACCTATTCATTCACTCCAAGTAGAAAAAAGAGCTGGCCTGTGGTAAGAATACACATAGATTTGAGGATAGTCACAGATAGCTTGGTCAATTGTTCAGGAGCTAGTAAGGGAAAAGTTTAAATGCTAAGGGATAAAGCAGTTGTATAAAAAGTGAATTTAAAGTGAGCATAAAGAGAAAAAAACTTTGTATTACATGTGAATTTACATCATAGATTGCATACCCTGGAAGAAGTACTAACCAGCAAAGTAGAATTAATGACTCAACCAGTTTGTATCAGTTCCAGTTATCTGACATTCATTATGCAATGAATAGAGCACCGATGGTGACAGGGCTTTGAGTATTGCGGTTCTGATAGCACAGATTTCTTTTCACCAAGGTTGATCTAGCTATTGGTGCTCCAAAAGCCCAACCTGTGAACAACGGAAAACCCTTGAAGAAAGAGCCTAGACTTTATGACATGTTGATTATGTCAATCCTTTCCAAAGTAGAAGGGACAGTGATTTATGTTGACTGGAATCAATACACATATTGCAGATATGGATTTACTTTTCTTGGTTGACATTACTGTCTGAGAGCTTAGTGTGCTAGATCATCAACATGAAATGCTGCTGAACATCACTTCAAAGCAAGAAACTCATTAAACAGCAAAGTAATTATGACATATAGCCACAGATACATGACAAATGAATTCACTTGTCTTTTTACATACTGTACCACATAGAAAATGATAAATAGATGGATACAATTCTCATAGCCTGATAATAGGACACAAATTCTTTTTGAAAATGGTTCAGAGTTGCAAACTTGGAAATGATAATCTATAAGAATGTAGAGTTTTCTTCCTGGATGTGATATATGTCTTACATCAGTATCACTATAGGGTGCCTTATTCTCAATAGGTAGCACACATAGATGTTAAATCTAAGGTATGGGAGGTAAAGCGGCCCTTCTTCCAATCCTGAATTACTCAGAGAATTTGTTGTCTGGTACCTGCGTTTTTAGTTTCTGTGAGTCTAGAACTCCTAGTTTCCAGACGCTTCCCTTAGTTTACCTACCGGCACTCTATTATATTTTGGTTTCTTTTTTAAATTTCTCTTTCTTTTTATCATCTCCCTCATTTTTTTCTATTTTGCTTTATTGTGCTTTTCATATTTCTTGAGATTGCTCTTTGCCTAATAATGTTTACTTGTTTTCTGTTTCTACTATAAAGTAGACAAGACTAGAAATGTTGGTCTATAAAGAACATTTTCCTTCTGCTAAAAGTTTTATAGACATTTTGGACCCATGGAATATTAAAATAAAAAAAATTTTCAATTTCCAAATTTATATAATTAATTTTATAATCTTTTGTTATGAGTTTCAAACTTCTTTTGATTTTTGTCAGAGTACATATTCTGCACAATGTAAATGCTATAAAATGTGTTTCAACTTGTTTTCTGTACCAATATGTGATGGTATCATTTCTTATAAATGTCTCATTTGTGGTTTAAATAAGTCTTCTTTTACAATTTTGGTGTGCAATATTATACATTACTATACTTCTATTTATCATATTATTTAAGTCTTTTATATTCTCTTTGTTGACTGACTTTATCTTTAATAAAGTATTTTACAATCCCCTTAAATGATTGCAAAGCCCCTCCTTTTCATTGAAATATTTTTTTCTTTCATTGTCTTTATTTTTTTGAGGCTAATATTGGAAGAATACATATTTTTGAATGATAATTGAATCTCATCATAAGAAATTAATAGCTTTATACAGCCAGCAATATTTTTCTCTGAAATTTGGATAAATGCATCAACCATTTTTCTTTTTTATTTTAATTTCTTTGGGATTCTTTTCTTTTTTTTTTTTTACCTTTTACTTTCAATTTCCCTTTATTTTATAGTTTCTGATGTTTCACTTTTAAGTAACAAGTAGCTTTTTTATTTCCTTAGTAGATGTTTATGGTAGAATATAGTATATTTATAATGACCATAATTACTGATACATTCACAATTTTTTTTATTTTTATTTTTTGGGAGGCATGATGATAAACTCAAATTTTTAAATTTAAAATGTACAAGCAAATTATGTATGACTAAAAATATACTGCCTTCTCTTTTATGTTGGCTTCCATAATGTTCAAGTTTTATATTTTTAAGTCAACAAAAAGTTTTGTATTGCCCAATAAAGATAACCTCATATGGAAGATAAACAGTCAATTCAATCAACAGAATTTTTTTAAAAAAGGATTTTAAACAAATATGATATTTGTAATTCTTTTTCTCTAATAACCTAGTAACAATCACAATTATTTTACTGTATTATTTTATCCTTATGTCCTACCTTTTCTTTGTTTACTTTCTCTTTGCTTGCTTTCATATGAATAGATCACAAATTGTTTCATACTCAAATTTGTTCACTCAACTAATTTTAAAGTTTTACACCCTATTTTTTTAATTTTTAGAGTCTCCTTAGAAATTGTAATGTGAAAACTGTATACAGAATTTAAAAATTAACTTTTTTATCCATACCTCCTTGAGGGCACAATTTATATAATTTATAATATATATGTTTTCTTACCAATTTAACTTGTCCTGATTACACCTCTAATTATCTATCTTTATTTTTCTCTCCATTCCTTTTTGTATATCAGAATTTACATTCAGGATTTTTTTTTGTTTTTTGCTTTAAATGCATCCTTTAGATTTCTTTTTAGTGATGATCTGATAGTAGAAAATTCTATACTTTGCCTTTTCTGGTCCTACTCACTCTTATTTTTGAAAGATGACATTTCTGGTTGAAAGTTATCTTTTATCTGCATTTTGAGTACATGGTTCTGATCTTCTTGGTGTTTATTGTTGAGAATTCCTCCAACGTTTTAAATTCTGACTCAATATATTGCTTCTACCCTCTCCCTCTCTGTCTCTCTCTGTGCTATAGAAAATAAGCACAAATAAAAAGGTAATTAAAACTCCAGAGACGTTTATTTCCCTTAATATATGTGTTCACATTTCAAAGGTGAAGGGTATTTGGGACTATGAAGATATCCCTGGATTGTAAGGCTGGAGACAGTGGTCATATCTTCTACGAGGAGACAATTATTTACATTTGAAATATTAATGTTTCAAGATGTTTCCTCTTTGTGCTCTCAAGGAGAATTTATTTCAGTAGAAAGCAAAAGGTTTCTCTCTGCTCTCAGGAGGGGTATATGGGGGACACAGGTGTCCCTCTCTTTTGTAAACACCCAGATTCATATTTTCCGAATTTCTTTCCTACCATACAAACTCCAGTGTGTATAGGGTAACATCTCAGCTGGCTCTCATTGCATCGCCCCAGAAGGTGAATGTTAAACATGAAGAATCAGCATATATTTTTTTTTTTTTTGAGGCAATCTCGCTTTGATGCCAGGTCTAAAGTGAGTGCCCTGGTGTCAGCCTAGCTCACAGTGACATCAAACTCCTGGGCTCAAGTGATCCTCCTGTCTTAGCCTCCCGAGTAACTGGGACTACAGAAGCTAGCCACCACGCCCAGCTAAATTTTTGTTTCTGTTTTTAGTTGACTGGCTAATTTTTTTTTTTCTATTTTTAATAGAGATAGGATCTCGCTCCTCCTCAGGCTGGTCTCGAACTAATCACCTCAAGCGATCCTTCTGCCTTGGCCTTCGGAGTGTTAGGATTATAGGCATTAGCCACTGTGGCTGGCCAGCATAATTTTTTATTACAAGTAAAAATTATCTGTTCTATTCCAAATACCAAATATTTGCATTTAAATTAATATAAATAAATATAGGTATTAAATATAGATGAATTAATGTATATTATATAATAAATTAATAAATGTAATATACTAAAATATGTTATACATGATTTATTAAGATTATTATATTATATATTGTATATCATATGTATAACAATATATAAATATAAATAATAGATAAGTTATAATACATAAAACGTGAAAAAATAGATACAGAATAAAGTAAATATGTAAAATAAAATACATATTCATTATACTATGAGCAAAAATGTTAAATATAACATCTACATAGATATAAAATAAATATAAATATTAAAAACTTAATGTTAACAAATATAGATATTAAAATCAATTCTTGGATTTCTCTGTATCTATCTTAATTTGGTTAGGTTACTTGAATGTTTTGATTGGTGTCTTTCATCATTTCTGGAAATATTTTCAATGTTAATTTTACAAAAAAGACTGTTTTCATTTGTTATATCCTTTGAGAATTCTAATTAGACTTATATTGCGTATATTACAAATTGCCCCCCATATCTTTAGCTCTATTTCATATTTTCCATCTCTTTGATGTGTTCTTTTTGTAAAAATTTCTTCAAATATATTTCCCAGTTTGTTAATTCTCTCTTCGGCTATAGTTAAACTGTTACGAAGACTGTACTCATATCTATAATTGATATCTAATTTATTTAATATTTTATTTCTAACAGTTCTAATAGTTTATTCTTCAAACCTGATTACTCAGTCAATATGGTTTCTGTTTCTCCTGTATTTACAATATACATTTTTTATCTCGGAAAATAGTAATCAGAGTAATTTTTTTTTTTTTTTGAAACAGAGTCTCACTGTGTTGTCCAGGCTGGAATGCCATGGCATCAGTCTAGCTCACAGCAACCTCAAACTCCTGGGCTCAAGCAATCCTTCTGCCTCAGCCTCCCGAGTAGCTGGGACTACAGGCATGCGCCACCATGCCCGGCTAATTTTTTCTATATATTTATAGTTATCTGATTAATTTCTTTCTATTTTTAGTAGAGACGGGGTCTCACTCTTGCTCAGGCTGGTCTCAAACTCCTGACCTCAAACGATCCTCCCGCCTTGGCCTTCCAGAGAGCTAGGATTATGGGCATGAGCCACCGCACCTGGTCTGAGTAATTTTTAATTTTATGTCTTCGAAACCTAATAACCAAAGTCTCACTCTGTTAATTTTATACTCATGGCAGCTCTTTCCTTGTGTACTTGATAAATTTTTACTTTGAGTTAAATTTAATTGGAAATTTATTTGTGATATTAATTTGAGTTTGGCACAATGTAATGGCCTGCATAAAGAACTCGTCATTGTATACAATGATAAACTAATACCTTTCTCTAGAATCACTTTCCCTTCATTTTTTTGTTAGATAATTTTGGACTACTGCAAAACTATGTGAAGACCGCTCTATGTTTATAATTTTTCAGTGAAAAAGTTACAGTTTTCCCCCTACTTTCTCATCAAACCTCAGATAATTTTCCTTAAATTTCCAACGATCAGGAAAGCTATTTTACGTTATTTTCATCCTTAATCTATGAGTAATTTTACAGGAATAAATTCTCTGATTAAAATCATACATAACTGGAACTGAGGTTTTTATATTATTAATCTTAAATTCCGTGAACTGGTTAAATAAATCTAAAACTCTTGATTTTTTTAAATTTTGCAATGGCCTTATGGCCAAAACCCTTTTCAATATTTGTTTGTTTCTTTTAGATCTCAATTTCTGTTAGATTTAAGCTGAGTATCTAAAATTTTAGTGAACTCATTGATACCATATTTTGAAATATTTTAAAGCATATTTCATTGTTTTCTCTCAAAGAGTTTGTCCAGGTACTTAATTCAGTAGTCCTCTAAACAATCACTACCTTAATTAATCCCAAAGTTCTGTTTGGTAGTAGGGAAGCAATTTGAATATATATATTCAATCACCCATTTAGATCAACTGACCCATTAAGTGTGAACTTTAATCTTAAAATACTAAGCTTAAAACTGTATTTTTTTACCATTAACTTTAAAAACATCAATTATCTGTGTTATGTGAAATAAGAAAATTAAAACCCTTATGTTACATTAACCTTATTGGCTCTCCCTTTACCTTTCAATTTATGTTTACTATATGGCTACTTTAACATTGTCAAAGTTTATAGTTTTTAGAATCTGTTCCTTAAGTACATTTCTTCTCAGTATTTTTTCTATAAGTTGATTGAAAAAGTCAAATACTGTTAATAATATTCATGATACAAGCTTTATATCACTACTTTCTTCTGTACCATTTAATCATAGTAGTTATAATTTAGAAGTCTGCAGGTTTTGGTTGTTTAGACTATAAAGTAAAAGCTTAAATTTAAAACCTTTAGGCCTTTGAGTAAATGGCACGTGCTTTTTTCTTATAACTTGATTAATTCATATAGTGTGTGTATTTTCTTTTTCTGATAGTTTCATTAAAACTCATTAAAGAAACTGTATTTATCACTTACATGTTAAACCTATAGGGAAAAAAATCAATCATGTGTCACATTAGATCTCTGTTTCTCTAAGGAAATTGTTCTAGAAAGCAATGTCAACTCAATTTTCTTTTCATAAATCATATCAGTGACTTAAATATTTTTTATTAATTTGCTTTTGCATGTGAATCTGAAATGAGCTTTTATAGGACAAATTTTGTTTGGTGCATTTGTGTTTGCAAGATTTTCAACACCTGTTTTTTCCCTAATAGAAAAAACATAATATATGCCTACTTTCCCCAAACAATATAATCTTTGTCCTCCTAATCATACTATTTTTAAAAAATAAATCCACTTTCTTTGTGAAAACATATTGAAAGCCCTGTGGATTTCTGTTGTAATACAAATCAGTTACTGCCCAGATGTTTATCTTATATTCCTTTTAATGATTTCCAGCTGAAAAACTTATATTCTCTCTATTTTTTATCCTAAAGAATATTTATGAAGTTTTTCTTTCCTTTACACAAATGATGAATGAAAAGTAAACTTTATGAATTCTTAATCAAGGATTTTATGTTGTCCATTAATTTAAAATTTTTATTTTGTTTTTGAGAAATAAATCTAAGCTCAAATTCCTTGCTTTCAAAATTTTAAAAGCTTTGCTCCGTTTTATGTTAGGGTTCAGTATTGCTTATAAGCCTGACATCAATTAATTTAGAATTTTTAAAGCTATTATATTATGTTTCATGAAAAGTTTTAGAATTCTTTCTTTATTAGTGGATTTATGTAATTTACTTTGGATATGTCTTTCTATGCACTTTTTATTTTATATTCAAACATTTAAAATTGTAAAAAATATTCTTATCTCACCAGCTATGCAAAAACTGGTGATGAGCTAGATTTGTTCTGTGGGCACTAACTTGCCACCCCCTGATTTATTTAAACGAAAGAGAAAGCTAATTCATGTAGGTGGTTGCTCTGAGTTTTTTCTTTCATTGTCTATGTCTGAACACGTATGTCTCTGAACAAATCTGTCTCCTGATGGCATATCTGACAAAGAGTTCTGCGCATTTAGGTGAAGCAAGTATTTGGATGGACTTTAATGTGCATAGAACCCACAATAGATTTCTTTTTCCTTATTTCTGAGGCAAACTGAAGAAAACTTTCAAATAACAAATATCACCTACATAAAGAACTCCATATCTTTTAAAGTAGCCTTTGCAACTTTTCAGATAATTTCTTTGTTTTTTGATCTGAATATGAAAATCATCTATGCTGATGATAGAAGATTGAGATGGAAATAAAAGGAAGAACTATTTTTACTCATTAGACATTCTGTGAATTATCTATCTTGACTTCTTCCATACACAAGCAACTATCTATTTCTACCTCTTTTGAGCATAGCGACTAGAAATCATTTTTGCTGAAGCCTCCTTTGACTTGTGTTTCAAATATGTGAACTGGTATGTTTTTTCTTCTAGAAATTTACCAAAATGTGTACATGTTTATACCTCCCTTGCCATCACCCTCACAACACACAAACAGGTACTCATTCTCCATACTATTATAGATTCTGTACAGATTTGCTATTATTCACAGGGATTTGGGGGAGGTAAACATATATTCTCAGGGAACATTCTTGGAACAATATGTTAATATCATGTTTATTATTTAAAACATACTGCATTAAATCATCAATATTGAACAAGTCTTAAGAATTTCTTAAGCAAGTTTCTCTTGTTCTGATTTTATTTCTTATTCTTCTTTATTAGATGGACAGTGGCAAAAATTAATAATAATACTAATAATTCGAGGGACTAGCCAAGACTGCTAACTAGAGACATCGCTTGTAGGATCGTCCCAGCTGGAAGGCAGTATACTAGACTGAGGTGAGAAGAAAGCAGTTGTAGCCCAGGTGTGGATTGCAAGGAGAGACAAGAAGAGACGTCCAGGGATCCAAATAAAAAAAATGGAGAAGCTGAGAAAGAAGAAGATAGAGGAGAGAAGACAGAGGCACAGTGCAAACTCAGAGAGGCTCAGAGCCCAGTGAGAGAATGAGGGTGGCTTCTCCTCCCCCACCTAGGTACCTTTAGTAAAAAGTGGGACACAAAACATATTGGAGGCACACCTACCTTCCATGACCCCAGGCACAGGGGCTAAATAGGACTAGAAGAGTGAACCGACGAACCCCAGGAGCTCAGGTGCCAGAAAGGACACTCCAGAGGAGAGTGCCACAAGAGACCTGACAGCTTTCTTACACCTGGACTCTTCCCCCTCTGCACTTATGCCAATCACAGTATCAGAGAAAGTAATTTTAGCTCAGGTGTGCTGGTAGCCGTGCCCCAGCCCCCGCCCCCGTTGCAATTGCATGAATACTCTTAACCGAGAAGCACATGAACAGCTACTTCTCCACAGCAGGAGCATATTCCTGGCTGAGCCGGCTACTGAGAGTGGGGCTGCCACACTTTGTGAGCTTCCTATCCACCGGCATTTCGTGGGATCGCCTGCTGGCGCCTCAGACAGGCAGGCCGGATCCGGTGTCCCCCAGACACGAGAGTGGTGCAGGGACGGGCAGGGGAGAGATCTTGGTCTCAGACTCAGGTGGGAAGGAAGTCCTCGTGGACATATCCACAGGAGAATGTGGAGGGGTGCTGAGGGATGGGGATCTGTGATGTGAGATGCCCGTCTCCCACCGGGACTTCGGAACAGCCATATTGCATAGGGACGCGGCATGCAGAGTGAATTAGCCTAGACCCTGGTTCCCATGACAACCAAATGCCCTTGGCACACCAGCTGAAAGGGAACATCGGCCCCTCCCCCCAGTCATTACAATAGGCAGTGCAGCTTGAGCCAAAAAACTCAGGAGGGGCCGCTTCTCCCCAGTAGGAACATACCCGAGGCAGAGGCCCCTGCAGGCGGAGAGACCTGTCTCTCTCCCCTTGGGATCTTGTGGTGAAGCAGGAATGCATAACTGGGGAACCTTCTACGTGCCAGAACCCCGTCAAGAGGCACACTAGTGGGTCACACACATGGACCGAGGAGTAGTTCCAGGGCCAGACTTGGGCAGTGAGGGAACCCACGTGGGCCTATCTGATCGGAGAGTGCCATGGAGTTTCAGGTAGTGAATAGGGAGTGCACTCACCCCACCCCACAGAGAAACTGCGCTAGCGGACAAGGGCAGAAAGAGCCTGGCCTGGGAACTTAGCATTCAGGTGATTAGACCCCTTCCTTGGGAACAGCCTTCCTGGCTTGGAGAGATTACCCTGAATTTCATACCGGCAGCTCCCCCTAGAGGCCAGAAGAGCAAACTCTGAGCCCCACCGAAGCTGTGCAATGCTTCTCAGGCCAACAGAATTTTGCCATGATTTGTCTTCCTCCTCCCCCCAACTCAGGGAAAGTACAGATCAAGCAAATCCCTTGGATCTACAGGATCTCTCCTAAAGCTTGGGCATTCCTGTGCCCCACTGTGGTGCCAGAGCTTACCAAAGGCACAAAAGACCAACTAAGCAGCCAGCTCGTTCATGTAAACTTTGGTCAATGGGAGAGAAACTCCATAGCTAAGCATTGCACTTCCCACTCAAACAAACAGGGAGAAGCTGATTCATACTCACAGGTAACACATACCACCTCAGAGATTGACTGGGGGACCTAACCTATGACATACTGTGGGAAGAGGTAAAGAGAGCAGGTCAGACATAACCTGAGAGATTGACCAAACCTGCTAGAATACCCTGTAGGCAACTTTGGACCATCACCACTCTCCCTGGTAAGTTCAGGGATTGATCTTCATGGACTCAGATACAGACTCATAAGCCAGGCCTAGCACCACCAGGTCTTGACTTAGAAGAGAGATTAGAAGGAACCAGGAACCAGGAACTCCAGAAACAGGAAAAATCAGAGCACAAGGACATCCCCAAAAGAAAACAATAATTCCTTACCAATGGATACCTACCAAAATGAAAAGATTGAAATGACAGATGAAGAATTTCAAATATGAATTGTAAGGAAGCTCAATGAAATACAAGAGAAAATGGAAACCCAACACAAAGAAACCACATAAACAATGCAGGAAATGAATGAAAAATTCACTAAAGAAATCGAATTATAAAAAAAAATCAAACAGAATTTCTGGAAATGAAAAATTCATTCAAAGAAATACAAAACATGATGGTAAGCCTTAAGAATAGGCAAGATCAGGCTGAAGAAAGAATCTCAGAGCTTTATAATACATTTAAGGTAAACAAGTCGGTCAAAGAGAAAAAAGCAGATAAATAAGAGAAATGAACAAAGCCTATAAGAAATGTGGGATTGTGTAGAGTCCTAACATAGGAAGCATAGGCATTTCTGAAGGCAAAGAAGAAAATACACAATGATTGAAAAACCTTTTTGTGGGAATAATTGAGGAAAATTTCCCTGGCTTTGCTAGAAATCTAGATATCCTGATACAAGAAACTCAAAGAACTCCTGGGAGATTCATTGCCAAGAGGGAATCACCATGATACATACTCATCAGATTGGCCAAAGTAAACACAAAAGAGGCACACCTACGAGCTAAAAGGTGAAAGTATCAGGTAACGTACAAAGGAAAATCAATCAGACTAACTTCAGACTTCTCAATTGAGACCTTACAAGCCCAAAGAGATTGGGACCTCATTCTTAGTTTTCTTAAACAGAATAATGGAAAGAAGAGGTCAAACTATTGCTCTTGCCAATGATATGATCTTATATTTAGAAAACCCTGAAGATTCTGCCAAGAGATTCCTGGAATTGATAAATAAATTCAGCAAAATCTCATGTTACAAAATCAATGTGCACAAAACAGTAACATTTCTATACACCAACAACAGTCAAACTGAGAATCAAATCAAAGACTTAATAACTTTCACAATACCAACAAGGAAAATAAATACCTAGGAATATATTTAACCAAGGAGGTGAAAGACTTCTATAGAGAGAACTACAAAACACTTAAGAAGGAAATCACAGAAGATATAAACAAATGGAAAAAATATATAATGCTCATAAATCGACAGAATCAACATTTTTAAAATGTCTATACATTTTTATGCAATGCCCATTAAGATACTAATGTCATTACTTGCAGATCTAGAAAAAATAATTCTATGCTTCATATAGAAGAAGAAAAGACCCCTAATAGCCAAAGCAACTTTAATCAAAAAGATAAATGGGGAGGCATCATTTTTTCAGACTTCAAGCTATACTACAAAGTATAGTAACAAAACAACATGGTACTGGCACAAGAACACAGACATAGACCAATGGATCAGAACAGAAATCCCAAATTTAAAACCATCCTCATATTTCCATCTGATCTTTGACAAAGCAGACAAATCATACACTGGGGAAAAGAATCCCTATTCAATAAATGATGCTGGGAAAATTAAATAGCTGCATCTAGAAGACTGAAACAGGATCCACATTTCTCATCACTCACAAAAATTAATTAATAATGGAAAACAGACTTTAATATAAGGCATGAAATCATAAGAATTCTAGAAAAAAATGCTGGAAAGCCTCTTATAGATATCAGCCTAGGCAAAAAATTTATGAAGAACCACCCATGGCAATCTCAGCAACAGGATAAAGGAATAAATGGGTCCTGATTAACAGGAAAAAGAAATAAATGAGTCCTGATTAAATTAAAAAGCTTTTGCCAGCCAAGGAAACAATTAATAGAACAAATAGACAACCTCCAGAATGGGAGGAAATATTTGCATGTTATACATTCAATATAGGGCTATTAACCAGAATCTACAAGGAACTCAAGCAAATCAGCAGTAAAAATATCAAACAACCCCATTAAAAAGTGGGCAAAAGATAATGAACAGAAACTTTTTAAAACAAGATAGACTAATGGCCAATAAACATATAAAAAAATGCTAAACTTCTCTAATACTTAGGGAAATATAAAACAAAACCACAATGAGATATCACCTAAGTACAATGAGAATTGCTTTTATCAAAAAGTCCCCAAACAGCAGATTCTGGCAAGGTTGTGGAGAAAAAGGAACACTTATACACTGTTTTTGGAACTGCAAAGTAGTACTTCAGTGTAAATTGATATGGAGATATCTCAAAGAACTAAAAATAGACCTACCATTTGATCCAGCAATCCTATTACTGGTTATTTTCCCAAAGGAAAAAAATGTCATTTTATGAAAAGGACACTTGCACTCGAATATTTGTCACAATTTATAATCACAAAGATGTGGAATCAAACCAAGTGCCCATTCTGGTATATGTATACCATGGGGTACTACTCAGACATAAAAAATTGTGAACTAATACCTTTTATAATAACCTGGATGGAACTGGCAACCATTTTCTTAGCGAAATATTGCAAGAATGGAAAATAAGCACCACATGTACTCCCAATTAAATTGGAAGTACTCGATCAACCATCATGTGTGCATATGGTAGTAAAACTCAGTGGAAATCAAGCATGTGGGAGGGAGGAGAAGGGGATTGGTAAATGCACAGTATCTAGGAGATGGGCACACTTATAACTTTGACTTGAACTGTACATGTAACCAAAAGGTTAGTACCCCCGTAATATTCTGAAATGAAAAAATATTAATAATCTGATAGCATGTTAAATACTCAAGACTAAGGCAAATCTGTTATGAATTACTGAAAAGAATTATGTGATATTATCAATCATATAATTGTGTAGCAGTTGTATGACTGTCAATTTAACAAGGATATATATAATTATGTAATATATAAATTATTTATATAATGTATTATATAATATTATAAAATTATATGTATACACAAATTTCTGATCACTCCTGATAAATTTGA
Source organism: Avahi laniger (assembly GCA_963575035.1). Taxonomy (NCBI): domain Eukaryota; kingdom Metazoa; phylum Chordata; class Mammalia; order Primates; family Indriidae; genus Avahi; species Avahi laniger. Next base: position 50,449 of record CAUYSK010006190.1, read on the forward strand.
CATATATAATATCTGTATGAATATTCATCTATTAATCTGAGGTCATAATTACAGTAAGAATTACATTTTCACCTTTTTCAATAGTCTTGAAATTGACTTCAGATTTAATACTTTCGAAGAAAGTAAAATAAGAATTCTTTCCATAAATATAGTTACTATGATTTATATTACATCAAATTGAATATATAACTTACCCTTGGGTCACCAAAGTCTCTGTTGAGACTCTGGGTCTTTTGCGTCTTTTCCTCTTCCCGAAGACCTGCTATTCCCTCTCACCTTTATTCCCCACCCAGCACCCCTTTCCTGCCATCTTCACTCTACAGCGAGGCTGTTCTGGGGGACCACTCACTTTCCAAGTCACAATCCTCCTGTACTCCGTGCCCTCCTATATATTTCATCCACAAAAATATACATCATAACAACTTCTTTAACCTCTTTCATATAATAATACCTGAATTGCAAGAATAGGCACTTCATCCACACAACGTTTGTAATAATTTTCAGGAAAAAAATTATGTCAGAAAACAAAAATTTGTTATGCTTCATTGAAGAATTGTTTACAAATAGGGTTATTTTGAGCCATGGCAATTACAGTGAAGATGTCAATTGATGCATTTGTTATGCACATAATTCCTTAGTATATAAGAAACTAGTCGGCCAATTTTGCAAGTACTGAATTGTTTTTAAGTTCAAGTAATTTTCCTGTGTCATGAAAGTATGATGTATTATTATCATCTTTTGGATAGGTAATATGTAACATTAGTTTCCCTATACATTCTTCAATTTTAAAAAGGTGATCCATATAATTCAGAAAAGGGGCAATTAGAGCAATATCACATTATACATATACTATTCTTTTTATTGTTGTTCAGCATATTATGGGGGTACAAATGTTTAGGTTATATATGTTGCCTTTGCCCTCACCCCCAAGTCATAGCTTTAAGCATGACCGTCTCCCAGACACACCGCACCCATTAGGTGTGAATGTACCCATCCTCTTCTTCCCTCTCCCATCTGACTGTCACCCAATGAATGTCACTACTGTATGTGCACATAAGTGTTGATCAATTAATACCAATTTGATGATAAGTACATGTGGTGCTTGTTTTTCCATTCTTGTGATACTTCACTTAGTAGAATACCGTTCTCAACAACACCAGATAAATCTATAGATATCTATAATATTAACAGAGAATGCCCAATGAGACTGTCAGCATCACTGTTTAAGAGTGTTCACTTAATTCTTCTGAGTGCCCACTTTTTCTATTTCAATCTTAATCATCTGTTCAGTCAGAAATTTTATCTTTTTTTTCAGCTTTCAGTTTCTGAGAGGAATTCTACCTTTATTCCAGTCTGCTCTGATCCTTTCCTGATTTTCTGCATATCTTTTTTTCTTATGGATCACTGGTCATTTTAAAATACTTTGTGAGGTCAAAAGCACCTTCAAAATTTAAGGAAAAGTATTCCCTCTTTGTCTTCTCAACTAAATATCATTTCAAATGCCGCAACCAATATTTTAACAATCCACAATTATTAGGGATATTAGTAAGGGTGCACTAAGGGGACATCACTTATTTGAACAGGGAAATTTTGATGTAAAATAATTAACTTGTCACCAGATGTTAACTAATAGGTTGAGTAAAGACAAAGTTAAAGAACACAGGAAGAGCACATTTAGGAAGCAGAGCAATTTGCTGGAGTGGTGCAGGTTAGGGCTGTAAGAAGAAAATTTGCCATGGGCTATCAGCCAGAAGCTGTCCACTGTGGCGCTAGGTGTTGGCAATCTTGCTGAGAATCACCCACCGTCGTTGAGCAAAATTAACTGAGATGGTCACTGGTGGGTGCTGGGAAAACTTGCTGAAGAGCATTCACCCCTGGGTTTCCTGCAGACACTGTCAGGGAATCTGACCACCAGCAAGCAACCATTCTTTTGGTAGCCACATCCTATAAGCAAGAGTGTTAAGTGCTTCACAACCAGGAGAGGCTCCTTTCTCTTTCAACCGATTCTTTCAACA